>JAVSBS010000400.1:0-56823 GCA_033124195.1 Coracias cyanogaster
GCTGCGGCGGGCAGCGCGGCCCAGCGCCGCGGTGCAGCCCGGAGCCGGGCCCGGTGCAGCCCAGACCCGGCCGGCGAGGTGAGGTGAGGGGCGGCGGGGACGGGGCAGGACGGGACGGGCGGCAGCGGCTCCGGGAGCGGCTCCCGGAGCTGCCGCCGCCGCCTCCCGGGGCCCGCCGAGGGGCCGCTCCGGGGCTGCGCCGGCCTGGGGCGGCCCCGGCATCTCCCGCCTCGGGGGTTCCGCCTGCGCGGCACCGGGAGTGGGGCGGGAGCGGGGCTTCTGCCCGCGCCCGGGAGGCACCGGCAGCGGCACCGCGGTGGCTCCGGGGCCGGACCGGGCCGCTCACCCCGGTTGGGATCTCCCGGGCTGGGAGCGGCCGCCCCGACGTGAGGGTCGCGCAGGGTGCAGCGGGCACCCCGGGGTGTGGGGGACCCACAGGGCTGGGGGTGCTCTGGGCACCCCAGGGTGATGGGGACCCGCATGGTTAGGGGTGCTCTGGGCACCCTGGGGTGCTGCAGCCCCCTCTGGGGTGCTGGAGGACACATGGGGTGCTGCAGGGTTTGGGGTGCTCCCTGCATGCACATGAGGAACCCACCATGGGGCCAGGCGCGGTGCTGCTCTGTACCCTGGCGGTGCCTGTGCACCCTGGGTGTGAATTTAACCATTTCATCCCCAAGCACCTCCTCGCAGCAGGATGATCCCAGGCCATGGGGACCTGTTGCTAGCCCCATGTGTTGTCATCAGCCCAGAGGGAACCAGGGAGGTGTTGGTTGAAAGTGCTGGTGGGCAGCTGCTGTGGGGATGCCAGACAAGTGGTAGATGTTTTCTAGTGGAGATATAGGAGCTCTATGAGGTATAGGTGTGATGGGGCATGTGGAGCTGATCCCCACGTGAGCACGGCTGCACATGGACTGTGTACCTGTTGTCCAGGTGTTGTGTGAGCTCAGGGGGGTCCCCGGGGTGCTGGAGTGGGTGCAGAGCCTGAACAGCCC
Organism: Coracias cyanogaster; assembly: GCA_033124195.1. Taxonomy (NCBI): domain Eukaryota; kingdom Metazoa; phylum Chordata; class Aves; order Coraciiformes; family Coraciidae; genus Coracias; species Coracias cyanogaster. The sequence continues at coordinate 993 of JAVSBS010000400.1, forward strand.
CCAAGGCCTCCTGACCAACTGGGCCGACAATGACGACAACTCCAGAAATAACAGCCCAACCCTGAAATCAGACTGTTGAGAGGAACGAAGCATTTCCCTTTCCCGCTCTGGTCAGCGCCGACACACCCACCCACATGGGATCCAGCTCCTCCAGGAGCACCCCCAGCCTGGACGGCGTGGCCAGGCTGGCCTGGACAAGCAGGCGCTGGGACAGAGGTGGCATGGAGCACGGGCCACCCCATAGAGCCCCAGGGCAGGGGACAGGGACGGGATGAGTGGCCAGGAAGATGTGATGAACCCCGGATACCTCCAGTCTCCCCCAGGGGTGTCCAGCAGGTGACACTGCAGGTGACGGGCACGCGTGATATTCCGCTCGAGGAGTCCGAATCCCAGCAGGTCACTGGCAGTGGAGGAAGCTGTGTGCTTGCTCAGTGGTTTCCCTTTAACGTTGGAACAGCCTCAGCCTGGAGCTTCAGGGCTTATCGCCTGCGCACAGCTTCGAGGGAAGCGTGCCTGGCCGAGATAAATCAAGTCGCGCTGGCCAGGGCTGCTCTGGACTCTGTTCTTCTCACATTCCTCATGACCTCAGTGTTTTGGCTTGGGAGCAGAGCTGGGGAGAGCCCTCCCCGTGTCCGGCTGCAGCCACACCGGTGGAGTGGCTGGGGCTGCATGGCGGCGCGTGGCCGAGCGGGGTGGGGGCTGCCCCACTTGTGCCCCGGCAAGGAAAAGGGCCCAGAGGAATCCAGAGCTTTAAAAATAGCTCTTCCAGTTCTGTCCCCTGCCAGCCCAGGGGCTTGGGGACCAAGAGCAGGGGTGGCCCCATGGACCACAAGGCTGGGGGTCTCAGGGAGCTGGCTGGGGCGGGGGCATGGGTACCGAATGGTACTGGAGCTGTGCCAAGCTACCCAGGCGGCCCCACCCCTGACGTGGCTTTTTAGTGGAGTCAAGCAGAGCAGCTCCAGTTTTGGCCCCAGGTTTCCTGTGTTGGTATCAGTACGATGGCAAAAGAGGGAAGTAGAGGTGCGAGCCCAGGGCGAAGCATTGACCTGCCTCCGTGGGTACAATTGGGTCTCTGCGCATCCTCCTCCTCCTGTTGCTGCTGAGCTTCCCCCAGCAGTACTTTGCTTTGGACCATCCTGCTTTTCCGCAGAAACACTGGGGCTGGAGCAATGCCTTCATTTCCAAAGGAAGCTGGGATGGTGAAGGGTCGCCTGCGTCCGGCACCCAGGGGTCCCCATGCCCAGCCTCGGCAACACCAACCCCCGGTGCCCAGGGGAGCAGCCGAAGCTGCTGAAAATCAGCATTTGGCGCCAAAGTGGCCGCATGGTCTTCCCCGTTGGGACTTCAGCCCAGGTGGAGAGCGGCTTCTCTTTGAAGCGATGGCGGCCAGGCGGGGACAAGGCTGGCTTTGTGTGGCCGGCCGGGCAGGTGCCAGCGGAGCTGGGCTGAGGGTGCGAGGATTTAACCCTCTCGCTGCTGCTGTGCGCCGGGGCCGTCTGCCTCTCGCTCATCCGTGCTGGCTCAAATCCAGCTCACCTCACAGGGAGCCCGGGGGGGTGGTTTGCATGTCGCAGGGTCCCCAGGAGGGTTTTCATGTTGTGCGCCTCCCAGGGGGAGTTTGTGCATCACTGGGACCTTGTCAGGGTTTGGCCATCCTGGGGTCCCCAGGGCAATTTGCACGTGGTTGGGAGCCTGCAGGTCCCATCGCCTGGCCTGGCCCTTTGTTCTGGGGCTGGGTGAAGGCAGATGCTCCTGTCCTGTGTCCAGTCCATCCTGATGGACCAAAAGTAACAGGTGCTGAGAGCGGCAGGACAATCTCAGCTGGCTGTGGGGACGGACAGCAGAGCCACGCGTTTGACAGCAGCTGCTGGCGTTGGCTGAAGGGGCAGGTCGAAGTGGCTGGGGGGACGAACAGTGTGTCCCTGGGTCAGAGAGGGGACTGGTGGAAGGGACACCTTTGCCGCAAGCAGGAGGTGCAGTGCCGGAGACCTTGCAACAAGGGTCCCAGCAGAAGCGGCTTTTCCTGGCATGGTCCCAGGCAGGACAATACCCGGCCGGGCGGCGGAAGGGAGCTGCCGGCCGCTTCCCCCGAGGAAATGCACCCGCTGGCTCTGGCTCCTGTTGCTCTCCCTCTTCCTCCCGTTAGATTTACAGTGTGTGCGGAGCCTGGCCCTGGTGCTGTTTTATTGTTGGACGAGGTGGGGGATGCATGGACACTTTTAGGCTTGAAGCTGGTGGCAGGGGAATGGTGGGATGCCAGCATGGAGCTGGGATGGTCCCAAGGGAGGTGGAAAGGGTGCTGGCATAAAGCTGAGATGATCATAGAATCATAGAATGGTTTGAGCCTGGCCATGGCTGCTCCTCCAGCTTCTGGCAGTTGTGTGGTCAGGGCGAGCTGTGGGCTGGTGACCGCAGTGGCATGGCTGGGGCTGAGGAGCAGCAGGTGACATCATCATGGGCAGTGGGTATGAGCCAAGGGCTGTCACATTGTCCCCGAGCTGGGCCATGGGATGGCGGCAGCTGTGACATCTCTGCTTGAAAAGTCTGGATCCTCTGGTTGTCACAGGCAGAGGATTTGAGGAAGGATGCGAGTGTTCCTCTGCAGCCAAGGCCAGATCCTGCATCCTTCTCCGGGTGGTGCTGAGCCTCAGCTTCCTTTGGGGCTGTTCCTCAGCTGCCTTTCCTCCATGGCATGTCTCCTCCCCTGCTCTCTTCCGAAAATAGCCTGGTGCCAAATGCTCTGCCCACTGACAGCTGCACAGGCCCCGTGGCCACCTGTGCCCACGGGCAGGGCCACCACGTCCCCACCGCACGGGGGACCTCATGGGTCCATGGAGGGTGATGCATGGTGGCAGTGGGTGCTCCCGGGGTTCTGTTTGCCCCTGTGCTGCTCCCACCAAGAGCATTTCCCAGCTGAACCCCGGCACCCAGATGCTGCCAGATGTTGCAGCAGATCTCAGCTGAATGCTCACAGCTGGCATGAGCTCACCTCTGGTCTGCAGCCACATCCCACTGGCTCTCCTCCGGTGTGCCTGGCTCCTGGGAAAACCAGGCTCCCATTTCACAGGGAAGAGCAGCCAGGTCCCTCCTGGGGGTCACCGGCCCTCAAGACACCCCTGAGTTGTGCTCACATCAGGTCCCTTTCTCCAAAGGAAACCTCTCCGCTGAGGTTCTCACCCATGAAGGCTGCAGCCCCTTTTTTTTTTTTTTTCCCTTTCCCAGCCCGTTTCCCCAGTGCAGCCGAGCTCTGACTCACGGCTCTGCACCCTCGGAGCTGGCAGCTCGACCACCCCAGCCCACGAAGCATTCCTTAAATGTACAAACGATCCCTGGCCCTGCAGACAGCACCGCGCTTGCCCGCCCGGAGCTTCGGCCCCATGACAGTAGGGCTGGGGAGAGGCGAGGGGGGCTGGCAAATGGTGGGGGGTGGCCGCGGGGTGCCCCCTGGGAGGGGGGGGCCATAGTTTGGGGTCGTGTTGGGCTCATTGACCCCTGGTTTGCAGAGGTTCACCGGACATGGCCCTGTTGTTGTTGCAGGTTGATGGTCCCCTGACCAGCAGCGTCCTGGGGAGAAGATGGCCCAGCCTGCACCCCTGAAGCAGAACCTCCCAGGTAAAGGGGCTTGGGGTGTCACCGGGCAGGGCAGCGGAAGGAGCGTGGGGACAGTGGCATGCCATGAGCTGTCCCATCCTGTCCCTACAGGTTTCCTCACCCCAGCACTGACCCTGGCACAGAGTGGGTGCCCTGTGACACCCAAGGGTGCCTAGGATGGGTCCTCCGCTGCACCCGCTGTCAGCAGCATCATGGCTGGGAGGGGGCAGCAGGCTGCAAATCCCAGTATAACCCAGCTGGGAAAGACTTCCCGTCTCCACCAGGTCCCTGCCTAACTGTCCCTGCTCCTCTTGCAGATCTCGGGGGCCCGTTCTTGTACCGGGACCAGGATGATGGGGACAAGAGCTCGTATTCGGTGGAAACCCCCTATGGCTTCCTCCTGGACCTGGATTTCCTGAAATACGTCGATGACATCGAAAGTGGCCAAACGCTCAAGAAAGTGCCGCTTCCTCGCCGGGCAAAAGGGGCCCGGCAGCCGTCCAGTGCCCTGCGCAGCCCCAGCAGCCACACCAGCGCCTGGACCTCCACCGAGTCCCTCACCTCCACAGCCAGCGAGGAGGGCAGAACCACACTGCTGCTGTCCCCGCATGCCCGGCCACCCCCGGAGTCCCTGAGCAAGCCAACCTCGCACCCCGTCTCCCCACCGCCGCCGGTGCGGCTGCTCCCACCTCCCAGCCACAAGTGCCTCCTGCGAAACCCGCAGGTGGAGAAGACCTTGCTGGAGACAAGCAGGAGGCTGGAGCAGGAGCAGGGCCATCTGCAGAACGTCGGCGGTCCAACCCGCGGCACCCCGAGCCAGCTGCCCTCCTGGGTGCCGGTGGGTGCTGAGGGCCAGGCAGGCTGGGGCCGGGCGAGCCCGGGCAGCTCAGGGCACAGCACGCCGGCGGCGGGGCTCAGCACCGCCCCGCTGCACCACGTGCGGGAGCAGATGGCTGCGGCCCTGCGGCAGCTCCGGGACCTGGAGGAGCAGGTGAAGACCATCCCCCTCCTGGAGACGCAGATCTGCGAGCTGAAGAGGGAGAAGGCGAAGCTGATGGAGAAGCTGGTGGCAAAGCCCAGTGAGGCTTTCGGCCAACCCCCTGGCTCTGAGGTGGTGGCGGGGGCTGAGGAGACGCCCCGAGCGGGGCCAGAGAACGAAGCGGAGCCAACAAAGGGGCGAACGAGCAAAATCGCGGAGCTGAGGAAGCTGACGGAGAAGTTGGCGGTGCCGGAGCGGGGCGGCAGGGCATGGCCAGGCAGGAGCCCCAGGGCTGCCGAGAGGCTGTGCCGCTCCGTGGCGGTGGGTGAAGACCGGGCCATGACTGATGCTGTCTTCTACTACCGGTCACTGCAGAATGGTGATGATAAGCCGGACAGCAGGGTTAGGGAGCGCAGGGATGTGGCCGTTTGGGTGCTGGAGTCCTCGCTAGGGCTGTCCAGTGAGGCGCAGCAGGAGCTGGAGCTGCTGCAGCAAACAGTGGGCCACCAGAAGGAGGTGATCGCTCTGATGGAGGGCCACCTGCGGGAGGCCACGCGGGAGCTGGAGGAGCTGCGGCTGGAGGTGTGCGCCCGCCGGCCCCAAGGGCAGGTGGACAAGGCAGCAATGGCCAAGCCACAGGTGGCCGAGGCGTTTGTGGAGGCGACAGTGGTGACACAGAGCCGGGCAGCCGGCGACCCCCTGGAGATGGCAGAGGTGGGCGTCGTGTGCCGCCCGCCAACCAGCTGCGTCGGGGTGGGTTGCCGGCCCGACGGGCGGGATGTGGCGGTCGGGCCTGACCTGGCTGCCAGGTGTGAAGACAAGGGCAGCCAGACCGACGTGGGCAGCACCGACATGGCGTGGGAGAAGATGGAGCCCAGTGCGGGCGATGCCCCAAGCAGATCCCCAGCACCAGGCGCGGGAGCAATCGGGGGAACGTGCCAGGGCACAGCCCCTGGGGCAGCCATGCCAGAGGTGAGGCACAGTGGCCAGGACCCGTCTCCAGCGCGTGATGGTGGAGCTGCCCCAAGCCCTGTGGCCGGTGAGTCGGCACCAGGGAGAACACCAGGGTCTGGGCTGGGACGTTCCTATGGGAAGGGGGAAGGTGGCCTTGTTGGGGACAGCGCCTGCGGGGCCAACGCTGTGTGATGGCAGCTGTCCACACTCTGCCCGTGTCCCTTCTGTGCCCGCCCTGCGGTCTGGCAGGTTTGGGGTGCCCAGGCAGCCCCAGGGCGAGCTTCCTGCTCACTGGCCCCTGACACCCATCTTTCTACCCCCAGGAGCCCTGAAGTCCATCATGAAGAAGCGGGATGGTCCGCCCCGGAGCGAGGCTGAGGGCAGCAAGAAGAGCCTTCAGTTTGTGGGCGTGCTGAACGGGGAGTACGTGCCGAGGGGCTCCTGCCACTGCCCCGGCCAGCCCCAGCCCCCAGCGTCCCCCTCCTGGGCTGGGGGCAGTGGCAATGGGGGGGCTCAGAGGGGACCAGCCGGGTGCTGCGCTGCCACTGAGCATCCTCCCTCCGTGCAGGTATGAGAGCACATCCAGCGAGGAGGAGGAGGAGGAGGAGGAAGAAGAGGAAGGAGACAGCTCCTCTGAGAAGGCTTCAGCCGACAGCTCTGATGGGGAGGAGCAGGGGAGCACCGAAACCTCTGATGAGGAGGATGGGGGAGCCAAGGACAATCCGGGAGAGGAGCGTGAGGAGGCCAGTGTGACTCTGCCAGAGCCCCCCGAGGTGAAGGAGAAGTAAGTGGCGATGAGGAAGGCTCCTGCTCTGCACCGCTCAGAGCCATGGGCTGGCACTGGCCCTGCTGACCCGGGGCATCTGCCCCGGTTTCTGTGCAGCCAGTGGGAGAAACACATCCAGCTCCTGCGGAAAGCAATGGGCAGGAAAAAAATCCTTCCAGCTTCTTGGGTATGCTAAGGAAAGGATGAGACCAAGGCACCAGATGCCTTTTTGCTGGAGAAGATAGTTTGGAGGGGAACAAAAAACCCCAACAACTCTCAATGGCATTTTTTCAACAAAAGGAAAAAAATAGCCTAAAAATGAGTAGATCAAGCCTGAGCACGTCCATATAAGGCTAGGTTCAGCGGGGGCTTGCAGAGGCTGAAGCTCCCATGGTGCAACCACCTCTGGATGTTGCTCATGGAGGCTCATTGGGGAGAGGAGCAAAACCTCTGCGGGGCAGCTCGGGGTGCCCCTTGCCAGCGTGGTTTTGGGGGGGTGACGCAGCTGCCACACCACAGCCACCCTCCTGCTCTTGCCAGGTTCGAGCTGAGCCCCAGGATGCGGGAGGCCTGTCTCATCGTCAAGACCCACCTGGGCCACCCCGGGGCCACCAAGAGCAAAGAGGTGGTGAGTGGGGTGTGGCGGGTGGGACAGCTCGCCCAGCCCCTGCCAGGGTTCTCCCCTGGGGCTGGCTCTCCCCAGAGGTGGGCCAGCAAAGCCTGGCTCAGCACCTTGCCCCGAAGCATGGCCCTTTGCTTCAGGCTTTGTCCCAGGTACCGCAAAACCCGGCTGGACTCAGCTTGGGGCATCCCAGAATGGGTTTGGGGTTTCAGGGTCCCATCTTCACCCAGTCTGCTCTGGAGCATGATTTCTGCTCCCCACTGGGACCAGCGGCAGGGAGGTGGGTGCAAGGTGGGTGCTGGGGGGTTGCAGAGGCTCATGGGTGGCTGCGACCCCCCAGCTCAGCCCCACTTGCCACCCACAGCTTGCCAGCAGCAGCCTGGTCCTGCAAGAGTGGTTCCGTCTGTCCAGCCAGAAGTTGTCCATCCCTGACACAGTTGCCAACCACCTCCTGGCCTTTGCCGAGGTCTCACCAGCTCTTCTGGCCCACGTGGTGAACCTGGCAGACGGGAATGGCAACACAGCCCTGCACTACAGTGTCTCCCACTCCAACTTCCACATCGTGCGGCTGCTGCTGGACACAGGTCAGTGCCCTCCACCCCCAGAAACGTCCCCCTGCCACCATCCCACTCTGTAACCCAGGTGACATCCTGGCCCTGCCGAGCATGGGGAGAAGGTGCCAGCAGCAGAGGGGCAGGGAGAGCTGCCCTGGGCTGTATCCATGCAAAGGTGGGGGAGCTTGGGCAGCCACCCCAGCCCTCTGGGAGCCTGATTTGATGGGATGCACCCATCAGGAGGTCTGTGCCCATGGGGCTGTGGGACTCGCAGCACCCTGGGCAAAGCAGGAGCCAGGCTCATGGCTTGGTCTGTGCCTCGCACCAGCCCTGCTGCACCCTGAGCCCCCCACTCTGCCCACCCCCACAGGGGTCTGTAACGTGGACCACCAGAACAAAGCCGGCTACACCGCTCTCATGCTGGCAGCGCTGGCGGCCGTCGAGCAGGAGGATGACATGAACGTGGTCAGGAGGCTCTTCAGCATGGGCAATGTCAATGCCAAGGCCAGCCAGGTCTGTGTGGGCTTGGGGCCACCACGTCCTGACCCTCTCCCCCCACCCCCAAGCAGCTGCCAGGGCCACACTCGGCTCCTCCAAGGGCAGGACCATGGCTCCAAAACCTAGAGGAGCCAGTCCATGGGGAGGGCATCATGTTAGGGCCTCCTTCTGCCTGGCATCAGGGCTCTCAGGTCTTACCCACACCTCATCTCCGGTTGGGGAGGTGCTCAGAGACGATGTGGGCACTGGGGACAGGAGTGGGCCCTTCTCGGGGCAGTGGAAGAGCGGGTGGCACAGCCAGGGCAGGAGCAGCCTGGCAGCGTCCCTCGCACCGCAGGCTGGCCAGACGGCACTGATGCTGGCCGTCAGCCACGGCCGGCAGGAGATGGTGGAAGCCCTGCTTGCCTGTGGAGCCGACGTGAACCTGCAGGACGAGGAGGGCTCAACCGCGCTGATGTGCGCCTGCGAGCACGGCCGCGTGGAGACTGTGAAGCTGCTGCTGGCTCAGCCCACCTGTGACATCTCCATCGTGGACAGCGTAAGCCTCTGCTGCTGGGGCCCAGGCACATGTGGCCACCCCACGCCTGGTCCCCAAACCTCTTCCCAAGCACTCTCCCTTCCTTTTTAGGACGGTAACAATGCCGTTGCCATTGCGCTGGAGGCTGGCCACAGCAACATCGCCGTGCTCCTCTACGCCCACCTCAACGGCACAGAGTCGCAGTTGCCCGTGAGTACCGCAGCTCCTGCCACTGGCTCTGTCCCACACATAGGCCAGAGAGGTGGCACCGTGCCACCAGCTCAGCTGATGGCCCCATGGGAGGGGACAGGGCTGCGACACAGATAGAATCATTCAGGTTAGAAAAGACCTCTAGTCTAGGATCAAGTCCAACCTTCTTTGAACATCTCCCTGACCCCTAGACCATGTCTCGAAGCACCACATCTACCTGGTTTTTTAACACCTCCAGGGATGGTGACTCCACCACCTCCCCTGGCACAACTTGAGGCCATTACCTCTTGTCCTTTCATTAGTTACCTGGGAGAAGGGACCAGCACCAGCCTCACCACAACCTACCTAAAAAGGGAGTTGTAGAAAGCAATGAAGTCTCCCCTCAGCCTCCTCCAGACTAAATAACCCCAGTTCCCTCAGATGCTCCTCATAAGACATGTTCTCCAGACCCCTCACCAGCTTCGTTGCCTTTCTCTGCACTCGCTCCAGCACCTCAATGTCCTTCTTGTCCTGTGGTGCCCAGAACTGGACACAGTGCTCAAGGTGCGGTCTCATGAGTGCTGAGTACAGGGGCACAATCACCTCCCTACCCCTGCGACTCACACCATTTGACCCAGGCCAGGATGCTGGTGGCCCTCTTGGCCACCTGGGCACACTGCTGGCTCATGTTCAGCCAGCTGTCCACCAGCACCCCCAGCTCCTTTTCCACCAAGCAGCTCTCCAGTCACTCCTCCCCAAGTCTGTAGCGTTGCTGGGGTTGTTGTGACCAAAGTGCAGGACCCAGCACTTGGCTTTGCTAAACCGCATACAGTTGACCTCAGCCCATCGCTCCAGCCTGTCCAAATCTCTCTGCAGAGCTTTCCTACCCTCAAGCAGATCGACACTCCCACTTGGTTTCATGTCATCTGCAAATTTACTGAGGGTGTATTTGATCCCCTCATCCAGGTCATTGATAAAGATATCAAACAAGACTGGTCCCAAAACTGAGCCCTGAGGGACACCGCTAGTGATGGGTCGCCAGCTGGATTTGACTCCATTTACCACCACTGTCTGGGCTCGGCCATCCAACCAGTTTCTAACCCAGCAAGGAGTCCACCTGTCTAAGCCTTGAGACACCAGCTTCTCCAGCAAAATGCTGTGGGAAATGGTGTCAAATGTCCCTCTACAAATGGTTGTTTTCCTTGCCGCATGGGGACAGCTTGCTCCTGAGCCTTTAAGAGTTCCTTCTCGAAAGAAGTCCAGCCTTCCTGGACCCTTTTGCCCTCTAGGACTGAACCCCAAGGGACTTTCTCAACCAGTGTTGAAGTCTGCCCTTCGGAAGTCCATGGTAATGGCTTTGCTCCCCCTTCTCCTTACTTGGCCAAGAATTGAGAATTCTTATCCTTTCATGGTTGCTAAGCCCAAGATGGCTGTACCAGACCAGAGAGTTCCCTGGTAACATCTCTGACTCTGGCCCCAGTGAAGCAACAGACTTCCCTATGGTGTGGATACAGTCAGCACATTGGGCTGTTGGTTCCTCTCAGAAGGGAGTTGCCAACTACAATTACCCTCCTTTTTTTCTTGTTAAAGCTAGTCCTAATGCATTAGAGAGACCCACACACCTTAGGTGGCTCCCCTGATGGACCTTCATCTACATCATCTGTTTGCCCCTCAATTCCAGAGCCCCACATCTGTTGTGCAGGGGAAACTGGGGAGGTGCAGGAGGCTGGGAAGGGGCTTGCCTGCCTCCAAGAGCAGGGACCTGCTTCCATTCCCCCTCATCTCTTAGGTCCTCTCCTTTTACCTGGTGGCAAAGGAGAAGGAGCTCCTCTCCTAATAGAGCCTCCATCTGCTGGAGAGGGATGGTCAAGCCTGACTCCACCAGCCTATTTCCCTCTCACACTCCCTTATTGTTCTCAGCCTTTCAACCTCCTCCCGTGGCTCAGCCCCCAGGCCGAGCAGCTCGTTCCCTGGCCACAGCAGACACAGGGGTTCTCCCCGCCAGCCGCAGCCCTGGACGCCTCTGTCTGGGTCGCCACATTTTTTCTCGCAGGGGCTTTTGCCCGTCGCCCCCAGCGCTGCTCCTGCCCGCGCCTTTTTATTTGTTTATTTGTTTGTTTGCTCTCTCTCGCGCGCACCCTGCCTGCCGCGCGCCACCACCCTGACAGGCGCCGCCGTCCCGCTGCGCGCGCTCTAAGGGCCGCTTCCGGTGTCGCCGCCTTTATAGCGCCCGCGCTTTCTCCGGGCACGCCCCCAGTGACGTCACCCCTCGGCCTCTCTCGCGAGAGTTGCCGAGTCCCGCCGGGTCTCTCCTTCCGCCCCCGGCCTTCGCGGGCTCGGGGGCCCCGCGGCCGCCTCAAAAACCTCCAAAAAGGGGAAAAAAACCCAAAACCCGTAGCGCTTCGGCACAGGCGTTACCCGTGCCGGCGCTGCTGTCTCGCTGTTCGCGCTCTGAGCCTAGCTGCCTTGGTTCAGTTTGTGCCTAAGTAATGGAGATAAACCCTTTCAGATTTCAGGGCGTTTTCGCTCTTTTCTCAGTTCCTGCCTTTGTGGGGTTCATACAAGTGCCTTTGATAAATAGGTCTCCTAATTTTCACTAGTACATGGGGGACCCAGCCAGGGACAGGCTGAGGAGACAGCATGCTAAAAGAAGAATAAATTTGGGAATACTAAAAGATGAAGGAGGAGGAGACAGCAGGCATGGGAGAGCCAACTGGAGACAGCATTAAACGCTGTCCTACAAGTCACTCTTACCCTTTGTGCCTGGGTCCCCATGGGGACTTCCTGCAGCTGTTGTTAACAGGATGGATCTTCATGGTCCTTTCTGTCCTTAAAGCCTGCGAACCTCATGATTTTCCATAAAGCTCCAAAGGTTTAGGAGAGCTGTAGAAAAACCATCTGCACATTGGAATACCACCCCTGCAATGAGCGGGGTGACCATGTACCACGGGGGAAAGGAGGTCAGACAATATCCTAGGAACCTGTGGCACGTGCTGTCACCTTGGCTTTCTCTCTGAGAGGAGGGAACGTTGGAAACGGCACAAAAAATGAGCTTCCCGTGTGACTTTAAACAAGGGCACCATGCTGGCGTTCATGCCAAGACAGTTTTAGTAGCTTTAATCCTGCTGCTGTACCACTAATAACTGCCTGGTTGCTATATTGGCTCATACATGACAAATCCAGCTACAGAATTAGCTGGAGTGCCTGATACGTGTATTTTTGGAATTACTTTTATGGTAAAATCATTAAGGCCACCCACCAACCAACATATGATCTCCCCATTGGCGTGGCTTTGATTAGAGGTATTACCAATAAGAAGCAAAGCGATTTCCTGAAAATAGCTATTGTTCAGTGGCCTTCAGCAGCAGATGGCCACAGCAACAAGCATTTATTTCTGGCTGCTGTGAGGTAGCTCTGCTTAGTTAAGATGTTGAAAACTTATTTTCCAGCCAAACTGGGAGCCTGAATGGCTATAGAAATGGTTGATTAGGTGGCCCCAGCCTTGCTTGCTGGTTAGTGGCTTTACTGTTGCCTGGTGGGAACCTGGAGAGATGTAAAAGGCAGAAAAATACATCGCTGAACAGTTTTATTATCAGTGGGGGGAGTTGGTCTCACCATTTTGTGGGTGGCTGCATTTTTCATATGGCTCATACACCCAAGGCGAATTAGGAGAGGGAGGTAACATGACAGTTTTCATCAAAGTTTAGACAGATTTTCTTCTGAAATAGACTCTCTCGGGGATAGCCCCGCACAGTGAAAAACGGCTGCAAGTTCATATAAATAAAAGGGCAGCGTGCCAGAGCAAACAGAGTCGCACAGCTCTGCCTGCGACAAGAAATTCTGCCCCCAGTTCCTGTCGTCCTCCCGCCCAGAAGCCAAAAATCTGGTTTCATTCTGGCAAATGCTGGAACTGATCATGGTGAACATGTTTTTTGCCACATTCAAAGACCCATCTGTTCACTGTAGGGAGAAAGGTGACCTCAGGCTGGATGTCTTTTTTCCCTTTCTTCCTGCTGAAAAATGTCTCAAGAAGGATGCTTCTGTATATTACACATGATATTTCCCGTACTTGTTTCTACATGAAAACTTCTGACCAAGCAGGATGAAGATTCCCAGCTGTAATGCTGCTCCGTGCTTTGCTGTTGGGGATTTTTGCCTACCCATGACGATGCTGGAGGTGGCACAATAAAAAATACGGCTGAATTACAAAATAGGAAGGTAAAGGCCAATTTTTTAGCCTGTGCTCTTACACTCCCTGACACAATGGTGTCTGTTGTCGTGTCTGAGGCTTCTAGCGTGCATTGGGATAATGAAAACACAATTAAGAGCAACAGCCTGATTTGCTGACAGGAAGCACTAAATCACCCACGTGCACGCTTCTGATCAGAAGTGTGTGGAAGAACATTAACTTCCAAGATGTAAGGTCAGAATTAGTGCTCCTTGGAAAGGTATTGCAGTCACAACTGCTCAGGAAAACTTTAGCACCTTCGCAAATCCAAGGAAAACAACGTATTCCTCCTAGGGCTCAGGCCAAGCAGATGTTGGGCAGGAGCATGAAACAGAGTTTTGAAATCAGAATCACCTTCAGATTCAGGCTGAAACCTATCTTTGCTTCCTGTCATTGTGAAATGAAACAACTCTTTATGGGTTAGATTTGGCTACTCAGGTGGCATGGGACCATAGTGGTCATCCTTGGAGAGGTTATGGTGGACACTGATTATAATCCAAATGAGAGCCAGTCCAGTGAGATTCGGGTTGAGCTCATACACAGTTAAAGACCTAATATACCAAAGAAAAACTTCATTAATGTTTAGCGGGCTAATCTCAACTTTTATTTAGAGTCTAAACATTAGGACACCTGGCTGTAACACCACAGTCCCAGTTTATATGCTGGTGTATTGGGTGATTAGGGAAGATTTTTGTTCTTTTTTCTTTTTCATGCCAGTATGATGAGCTAGATGCAGTCATGACCAGTGGAAGCAAATGGAGACCAGCCGTGGTAGGGTGACAGAAGAACAGGCTCAGCACCGTGTCCCTGTTTGGGGTGAGCTATTTCAAATCTGTGTAGATCTACTGGAAAGTGAGGAAGGATTTTGAGAAATTAAGTTTAAAGAAATTGCAGATTTTGTAGTTGTGGGCAAGTGAGCTACCAGGTTTTGACTGTAACTCCATTATATTGTGGCATGTATCGTTTCTCAGCCTCCATTTCACCAGATAGCAATCTGTTGATCTAATTTTATGTTATAACCCTTCGTTATACCTAAATATATCAAGAACACGGACCTCAGCATTCCAGAGCCATAACTCATGTCAAGCTAACCAAAGTAAGCATATTTAGCTTCTGATGGCCCACAATCTATCTCAAAGGTCACTTGAATCTCCAGGGTCTGAGGAAACCCACAGTTGCTGCAATGTCTGTTTTCTTTGAAATACAGCAAAACCCCTCTCTTCCTGAAAAAGAAGTCCTTTTCTTTCTTTCTTTTTTTTTCCTCAGACCAGGTGATCTGTAATCCCAGCTTTTGGGGGGAAAGTAAGAACAAACAGAAAAATAAGTATAAGGTACGTGGAGAAGCCTGGTCTTCATTAAGCAAACACAGTCCAGCAAGTTCTTCCAGTTGTATCTACTCTAGGAAGGGGCTGAAATTCAGAACAGCAGACTGGAAATGAAACACGAGCTGTAAATTTACTTTTGGTGCCAATCAAGGAAATTAATACAACTTGGCTTGTCAGGATTCTATGTGTCAATGGTAACACGAATGTAAAAATGTGAGCATGGACCATTTTTTTATGATTTAAAAAAAAAAAGAAAGAAAAGAAACTGTCCTTAAAATATGGTGCTGATTAAAGCTTCTCATGTGAGCTCCTCAAGAGGGTGCAGAAGCAGAAGAGTAGAGGGTGTTTGTGCTTCACAAGGAAAATATTTAGATCTTGTACATAACCGTAGCTGAGAAAAATTGTTCAAGGTCTAAATAGCGTGACTACATGAATTAGGCTGATGGGTGTTCTGGTGGGCAAAGGGGATATTTGGTGGAGGCAACCTAAGACTGGAGGAGATGCAGTGCAGCAGCACAGAGCTGTGTAAAACAGACCTGCACCAGAGCAAGGGGAGTATGAAACTGCCTTTGTAGTAAAGCCATATGCCACTGGGAGTCCTCAGTGGTTTTGCCTATTTTTATAGCAAATTACAAAAATGGTTCTTGTTCCTCTTGCTGAAGATCTTCCTCCTCTCGCAGGAGGTTAGCATGGGCTCATATGGTTTTTTTACTTCTAGAAGAGCAACTTCATTAACGCTCTGTATCTCCAATGAAAATCTGTGGTAGAAGGAGAGATGTAAATTAAATATTACATGCAGCTGTAAAGGGGGAAATACAGAAATACGTAAATGACCAGGCGGCAGCATCTTCCCGAAACACTGTCATGGTTTCTTGGCCCCTCTGCGCTGCTCCCCATTTCTGCTGGGGCAGTGGCTGTGGCAGGTGAGAGCCCCTCCACTGCTAAGGCAAAACCAGAGGGTGTTAGAGGGAAACCTGAAGCACAAGACTTCCCGTTTATTCGGCAGAAGAAATGTAGATATGAGTAAGAGAGGTTTCTGTGCATATTGCATCAGTGGCAAACAAAGGATTGCTTCCTGGCTCTTCCAGAGGGGACTGTTCAGTTCTGTAGCCCATCATGATGCTGACAAGTCTGTAGAAGGAGAACCGGAAATACATCAAGGAGACAAACAGCTTTTAAACACCAGCACTTCAGGTCAGAGAATGACGGGAATGGAGCTGAGATTCTTTCCCCAGCCCTGTAGCTGCATGATAGCTCACACTTGACCATTGTTGATATAGCTGGAGGGGTATTAATCACCATCGCTTTGCACCAAGGACTAACCCAGAGGCATCGTCCTTGAATCAACCGCTTTCAATGCTAATACGCCTGTTGCGTTTGCTACTTGGGTAGCAAACCTTGGCAGAAAGACAAGGGACTCCGTAAGGGTCAGTGAGATCTCAGACAGCAAGAACTAAACTTGTCAGAGCTCCTCCATAAGGTTGTTTCAAGTGGTGGTCACATAAGTCTTTGTTAGGGTTGTGACATGGATTGATCACTGCCCTGGCTGGATAGCCAGCTGGGGCAGTTCAGTCTCCTTCAGCCCTTAGTTATTTCTGTCCACTGCTCCACCAGAACAGATCCATCCTTTCCAAAGAGTCCATCTTTCTTGTGATTTCCTACCATAATCCAGTCAAACATTGTTCTGCGTTAGGTTGAGCAAAGCAGCCACATTAAAAAGACATTAAAATGAGTGACATACTCCATACCTACAAAAGGATACTATAAAAAGTCTCAAATGGACCACGATTTTCATTAAATAAGAAAATTTAACAGCCTGGCAGCCTCCACCTGCAAGTTTTCCTTCTGAAGTTTAGTCACGGACAAAAGTATTCCCAAACAGGAGTGAGGGAGAAAGAATTCAGCCCCTGGTACCCTCAGGTGAAAGGCTGTGTGCCATGCAATCACCAAGCATTAGTGATGTTGTTTCAAAAAGCTTCAGTCACCCACTGCTCCTTCCCATTTGCTTTCTGCAGGATACCTTGTTGGAAGAGGTCCCTTTTTCTAAGTAGTACCGGCAGGTTTTAATCTTTTCAAGTCATGGTTGAAATGAGAAAAAGAAGAAATAAAAAAACCCAAACCACAACAGTTACAAATATTGAGATTGGGAATAAGAGAGAAAGAGAGACAGATGCCAAGACATGATGAAAAAGTTCGGTTTCTTCTGCTCGCTGCTTGTACCGAGGCTCCTGTTTCTCCGAGAGTGGAACTGAAGCAAATTAAAACAAGTTAGAAACGTTGACTTCATAGCTAAGACCTGCATGACAACACGTGCGGGTAGCATGAGGCATCACACTGTACCTTGGAGCTAATTTTAGTGGAAATTAGGGCTCTTTGCACTGGCAGCTGAGAGAGCCAGATCCAACCCAACCTCATCACAGTAAACTCAAAGCGTGTGTGCCATTCACAGTGAGTGATCACTCCTGGGGATCTCTCACATCCCGGCGGATGCAGGAATGACATCAAAAAGGATCTGAGGCAGCGACTCAGGCATTGGCACAAAGGTCTGACTGATCTGGATCTGCATGTTAATGGTCAGACTTGTGTGAGAGAGTTCAGCAAGACACCCCTCCCCAGGTCTGTTTTTTTGTGGCCCAATTCTTGTCAGTTTGTCATCTTTGTTAGGAAAACCTTTCTCATCATTCCAAAGACGCTCAAGTGAAGAGGTTAACAGGAATTAAGGATTACAGAGACATCTGGCTTTAAAAAGCCCCAAGCCCTTCCGCTTCAGCCTTGGCAGAAAGCTGGGCTCCACTGGGGAGGATAGTATAGAGATTGATCCCGGAGCCACGGAGCCAAGACCCGATGCTGTGGCTTGGATATGTAAAGATTCTTGTACAAGTGTCTGAGCGATCAGGCGGTCGGTGCACTGGTGTCCTGAACAAACTTCTTCTTTGTCGGAAAGCTGCTATCTAATTACACACGTGACATAAAATGAACTTTACCAAAATGTTTTCCTATCTCCAGCGTGCTCCAGAGAAGGAGGTGTTTGGAAAACTTGTTTTCCTGGCGTTGTGTTCCGCTCTGATGGGAAGCAAAGACAGTCTAAGTGCTAAAGTGTGTATTTGTGCGTGCTGGTTTTTAACTTTCTGTGCTAGCTTGAACAGTTCCCGTAAGAGCTATGCAAATGTAATGGCTAATTTGACAAGCTGGAATGAGCCATCTTTCAAAACCAGCATCGTACAAAACGTAACACGGTTTGGAACTGTCTCCTGTCTGTGTAAAGTGATATTGCTGCTTCTTGAATCAGAGGCAGAGGCAAATGTCAGTGTTTCTCTGCTTGTACAAATGCCCACATCAAGAATAGCTCCTCTTTGCACACTGGGATTAGCAGTTGGAGCTGTGGACTCTTTGCAGACAGTGATTCATAAGTAAAGACCCACTCAGGGTTCTCCTCCAAGGCCATCTTTTCAAGGAAATAACTGTAGATGAAAAGCACACTATTTCTTTTTCAGTGTATTTTGCCATTAGTACAAAAATAAATTGTGGTATATAAGGAGACAGAGTTGGAGAACAGGTGGTGCTAAAGCAGCCAGTTAAACCTCCTGAACACGGAGAGGTATTTCATTGCTGCCAACCTATGGCGAGTCCAACGCTACATTAGTGTTGTGTAGCTTTTGGACCTCCAAAAGGAAGCGTGTAGCAAATTCCTCGTGGGGTGAATGGAATAAGAGGGAAAAGGAGGAAGTGCTGAGTGTTTGGTAGAGGGATACCACTTGTCCCAAGCGTAAAAAAGAAGTCAACAAGGAAATGAAAAAGTGGAGTTGTGCCTTTGTATTTCAAAGAAGAAAGTCATAAGACAGTGAGGGGTTGCACTTCTGAATATCTTAGTGTAAAATGAAGTTCTGGATTGCACATTGCCCCTGCCAGATGCAGGCAGTTGAAGCAGGCAGACCAAGAACTGTGAAATCAGAGAGCTGCTTAAAAGACAACTTGAAGTTTGCAGGTGCTGACAGAGGGGTTGCAGAGACAGAGGTAGAAATGGGGCCCTGAGGGAGAGAATTTAGGAGGAGGAGTGATATATTGTGTGGCAGATGACCAAGATGTCCGAAGTGATGGTTTGATAAGAACAAGTTGGTCTTGATGAGCAACTGCTAAAAGGGAGGAACAAATAAAGAACAAAAAGGAGCACAAGAGCGGATTGGGATCTTTGTCCAGAACGAGAGGAGACTGTGTGATCAGGCAGGGGTTTTGGGTAGGAAGCATATGGAGAAAGAGGAAGAAAAAACCTCCAAGGCCATAGCCAACATGGTGATGAAAGTTGCTAAATAATGGATCTTAAAAATCCTGGGAGAACCAGAAAAGACTGAAGAGTTGGATGATAGATCCAAAAGAAACAAGCCAGAAAGGAGGTCAAGAGTGTGGAGGAAAGGACGTGCCAGTGGTAGAAATGGCACAACCAGGAAACATCTCCATGTCCAATGTTACTTCTGAGAAGCCAAGAGTGAGAGCAGAGCCTCACAAATTGCTTACAAAATATTATCCATACAGACAGTTAACCACAAACATAGCAACTGGGGTATCTGAGAACAAAACAATGTACCCACTGGTGCTACCTCACCCTGCCCCACTGCCCAGGGAAAAGCAGTTTTCCACTGCAGGATGCCAGTCAGACCTGGTTGTAATTCTTGAACATCTGGAAATCCCAATGAGCGGCACTCAAGGGGTTAATTGGTCCTTGCATTTTGCAACGGGATTAGTCAGCTCGGTTTATTCTTGTCCCCAAACTTCCCCAGTGGTACTGCAGCGTGTTTATAAAAATAGCAAACAAATCATTTGACAGCAAGGGCTGGAAGTAAAAATTAAAAAATGCCATACTTTCCCTATTAAATTTTGATAGTCTCCCAAAGGCTTTCAGTATATTGCACACGTCCAAGCTCTACCGCAGAATAATTGAATCATAAAGACTAATTCCATGTGTCTTTTGAGCGCGGACGCGAGTCGGGGAATGCTGCGGGCAGGCGCAAGAGTACAGAAGGACACGGTACGGTTATCTTTGAATTTCCCCAAGTTGATGGGAAAGCAGTCCGCGTCCTCTTGCAGCCCAAGCGGCACCTCCTCTTTGGGAAGGGAGCTCTGCTACGGGTTCAACTGTTTTTTAAAACGTAAATGTTCTCTTTGCACGGCTCAGATGTTTTAACCCTTCCTAACAGAAAGCAAAACAATGTTGTTGTTGAGGCTATTTTTGGGGGTGCTCTCAGGTGAGGTCAGTTGGCATGGGGTAGCTGCACTACATCCATGGGAGGGTGGATCTATAAACTGCCCAGGGCTGTTCTCCAGTATTTCCTTTTCTTGAGACCCTGATCTGAGCTGTTTTGGGCTCTGGAAATCGGTATCTGGCTGAGCTCAGGCAACAGATGCAAGTTCCCAGATCGGTGGGGAAAATTTGGCGGGATTCAAGTATTTTTAGGCCTGGGCGTATGTATGGGTCCTTATAGAAAGAAAAATTTGAAAATAACAGTGGCAAGGTTATAAAAAGCTGCTATAGCTGGGTATAGCAACGTTGGTGCCAGTGCAGTGACACCAGTAGCAAACCCATGAGAGGTAGACCCTTCCACAGAGATCTTCCACTGACGAACAGCAAAGCTCACTCGCTCTCTTAGATGAATTTGTTGGCTCTGTAAAGGATGATAAATGAGAGAAAATACAAGTGAGAAAACATTGGCAGTTATGTTACAGTCAAGAGGATCATGTTCCACAAGTCCAAGTTTTGTAGGTTCAAAGCCAACGAGATGAGCGGGACTTCCCTTCACTTAGACCCCTAATAAAGCAAAACTCTCCAAACATCTCCAGCTGATCCTGCTTTGGAGCTCTTTGAACTTTCCCTGCAGAAGGAGGGAGGTGTCATTTTTACAGGCAATGTAAAAGCTCTTCGCATTAGAAAGTCAGAGGGAAGCTTTGGCTTTGGTGTAAAAGCTTCGGTGCTTTATTCCAGAGATGACAACACCCAAATACAATGTGTTTGCAATAGCAACACTGCTGGTTAACGGGACAACCAAACTCTCTCTCTGGAGCTGACCTTTTTTCATTGATTTCACTGAGCTAAGAACATGGAACAACAAATGAATCCTCTGAACATCTCTTTTTAAATCTATATTTCTGAACAGGAAAAGTGTGGACTTGATCCAACATCTCATCACATTTTTTTTCATGCACCTTGTGGACTTTATGAATATTTCAAATAAATGTCACCTGTAACCACACACCGCCCGAGGCTGTAAGCGTTGGATGCTCCATTGTATCCAGGGTTAAGCTTTTTCTACTAAAGCGTTTGACAATCTTGAATGATGAAATGTAACCTAAACCCTCTAGTTTTCATAAAAGCATGAGTTCATTTCCCCGATTTAATTTCTGCAGTTGTTATCATGAAGCATAAATAATTGTAGCTTTTACCTTTTGGGTGAGGGCCAAGCTATAAGTGTAAGAAGTAAACACAATAAATAAATACATGTAAAACACAATCCCCCTGCTCTGAAAACAGTAAGTATTTTCTGCATTTCCAAACTGGTTGTGAAAGAGCGAGCTGAACACTCATGTACTTCATAGAGTCACTGGTTTTAGTTACTAGAATAATAATGCAGGGACTGTAAATAGGGTTTATGACTTTTTATGAGAAAGCCATGTGATGCTTTTACAACTCTCACAAGTAATAAATGTCTACATCAATTTGATTGTTTTATGTGGGTTTTCTTCTTGCTTTACACCATGGAATGGGTTGAACTTCACTGTAAGTCCACTTGAAATTCTGACATTTTGAAATTTGGTTTAGTGCCAAATCAGAAAAAAAAATCTTTTGAAAGCCACATTTTCTCTTCAACCACATTAAAAAAAAAATAATTATTTGGGATAAATGAAAATAGCCTGTTCTGATAAAACTAAATGAGAACAAAATACCTTCATTTTAAACATACATTATTCAAAGCATAAAATAAAATAACTTTTGTTAGAGAAAGACTCTTAGACCAAAAAATCAAGTAATTTCACTCCAACAAGGTCCAAACACAATACTTCAACCTAGTCAAAACAATTCTTTTTAAAAAAACTGAAACAAAACTTCATTGGCAGCAGCATATTCTGATCGGAAGTCTTGATTTCAACTAGATGGCATTTTCCATTGAAAAATTGCCAGGGAAAGGGTTTTTTTTTTTTCCTGCTAGCTCTAATCTGATGTTATCACGTACAGCAGCACTTGGAGTTAAAAATTACAGCGCATTTTGAGGTCTCCCAGAACATATTTTCTCCGACTCCAGCAGCACTGCTGGGCTTTGCCAGCTGCGAGGTAGAGCGCTAAGCAATGGAAACGATCCGTCAGCGGCCAAGGTGCTCTTACAGATGGTTAATTAATTGGTGAGCATCACCTTACAGAGCACTGGCATGAGGTTTGTCCTACCATGGAAGGAAGCTTTCCAGGAGGCTCCATGGTGGATTCCACAGAAGGAGATTAGAATCCTAGAAACATAGTATCATACTCGCAGAATGGTTTGGGTGGAATGGGGGATTTAAATCCTGTATCCTCTATTTATAATCTATGGATACTCTTTCAAAACACCCCCAGCAATCAACTTGCAGTCCCCACTGTCTTTTCCCATGCCGTGCCCCAGAAAACTCCCCATGAAGAGCTGGGAAACGGGAGCACAGCCTCTGGAAACGGGGACACAGCTTCTCTCTTTCCTCCCACTTGGTGAAACCCATTAGATCTGCTGCTAACAGAGCATTATGTGCACGGGTGATGACTGAGCCTAGCAAAGTTTTACTAATCACTGCTAGAACTGTGCAACTGGTGCTTCAGTGCCGTGCAGCAGCTCTCTCTATGGTCTGCAGGCTGGCCATAAAGGGATTTCACCTTTAAATTACAACTCGTTCAAATTGGCAGGGAGCCTAGAGTTGTGCAGCCGGAGACATGTACAGAAAAGTTATCAGGGCTGTACAGAGAGATTTTGTTACGGTTATATCAGGGAAAGTGGTATCAAAGTAGAGTTTATACTCTGGGACAAGACCAGTAGGGTATTTGGGGGCCCTTAGCTCCTCTAGAGTGATAACATCATATAATATATATGTACATCACATATATATATATACATATAGGGGGATATGGTTTAGGGGAGAACTTGTAGAGTAGGGTTGATGGTTGGACTCGATGATCCCAAATGTCTTTTCCAGCCTGAATGATTCTATGATTCTCTTGATCATTTGTCACTAGATGGATCCGGCTGGGAAGGAGACATGGCTGGTTTTAAAAGCACACTGTTGTATTGCTGAAGACAAGCCCAGGAGTTTGCAAACCCCTGCATGAGCACATGCAGCAAGAGCTCTCAGCAGCATTGCTCCCGAGGCAAGTCTCATTTCACACGTTCATCTGAGTCCGCATGATGCCAGGTTTGAGACCGGAGTTTACTACTACAACTTGAAGCCTCTTCCTACAGAAATTAAGCTCATTCATGCACACAAGGAGCTGGAGTTGGTATTTGCCTTTTGAAAACACAGGTTTCTGTATGAAGGGTGGTTGATGAGGCGACCCTTGGGTGCTGGCAAAGACCCTTGGCCTGGTGGTCAACCTGCTGCTCCACAACATGCCTCGGTCTTGCTCAAAGGCACAAGGATGCTTGGAGACACCACACCAGCTCCAGGCCACTTGGTGGAGTGACAATCCAGAAAATACCCTTGGAAGAGTGTGGTAGCCCCAGGTGACCCATAGGATCCCACACTTTCATTAAAACCCTAGCTATTGATGCAGCCAGAGCTCTTACGATGTCATGAAAGGCAGCGAAAGATCACAGGGAAAGACGAGCATCATGGGTGGGGGAGAAATAGCCCCAAACAAATGGAAAAAACTGTCAAAACATTTATAGACTCCCTGATAATGAAGCTAGGGTGGGGAGGATCGGTTTACAGATAGTGTCTCTTTCTCTCCTCACTTCTCCCTGCAAGAAAATAAATGATGAACTGAAAAGGAGAGCGAACGGGAGAGTAAGTTTTGGAGAGAGTAGCCAAGAGTTTTATTACAAGCCTGTTCCTCATTAAGGCCTTAGCAGCCTCACACACAAAAGCTAATTACTGTTTTTATGTCATGTTATTTTGATTCATATTTCCTGTCTGGAAAACAGACGGGAGTTTTGGGCAGCTGGCCAAGGTGAGGGCCAGGGTATAGCGCAAGCAGGAACCTGCCCCAGCAGTGGAACAGAGGAGACAGGAGCCTTATTTTTTTGGATTTGTTTTTTGTTGTTTTGAGGAGGAAATGGGAACTTTCCATGTAGGCGTAGTGTGCTCCCAAAAAACTGTTGTTCTCCAGGGGTAGTGGAAAGAAAGAGATGTCCCACTGCTCGTTTCTGGTCAGGAAGTGCCCCTGCAGACAGGGACGTGTGGCTTTTCATCCTGCTCACGCTGGTGTTACCCAGGCTCGGACAAAAGGGAAAGTTGCAATTGGTGCAGTTTTTTAGGAAATAAATGAATTCTCCGAGGACCGAAATGCTATTCTTGTCCCTCTTATCAACCCACGGATACCAGGCAGTGCTCTCCGTGTCTAAAAACAAAAACAGGTTGCCACTGCTGGTGCCCTGGGTTTCCATGAGGTGGCAGCAAGGAAAAAAAAAGTTCGCCTGAATCACTTCTATACTCCAGAAATCAGTCCCAAAATATTTTCTGCCTACATAAATATTTCACCCTTATTTATACCCTCATTTCAATGGCATTCAGGTGCTTCACGAGCAGAGCTGAAGCCAACCTCTTTCTCTGCGGAGTTAATTTACAACGCAGGAGAGAAAGAACAGACTAAATGAGTTATTTGAGGCCACATCATTTTGCTTTCCATTCAATCAGTGAAAAAACCGTCTCAGCCTCAGCAGTAGTGGAGGTCTTCTTCTGCCATATAGTATTCCAGACTGTCTGTAACTGCGAAGATATTGTGTATGTATTTAGAGCTCCAAATTTTAGCTGGGAAATGCTAATGGCTAGGAAATGACTGGTCAGAGCTATTGCTGGTATCTGCTGTAAATGGGTAGCAATAACACAAAATCTTCTGTAAAAGTTAGATGTTACATAGCCCATAATTAATCACTCCATTGCTCCATGTCTGTTTGCTGATTTTCTGCACGCTTCTCGCTTAAGTTAAATAATTCATTACTCCTACTAAGTTAAAAAAAAATCATTTCAACGTATTATTCAAAATTCATAGAGTTTTAACTGGACAAATAGATCACAAGAGAGCTTTGTTTTTTTCTGACCTGAGAAGCAGAATTCTAATTCAGTAACTTCTAGATTAAACTTTCCATGTACATAGTCATCACTACCTGTTGTCGTGCAGCACATAAGGCCTGGAAACTTATCCCTTAGGCTGGTGATGAAGAACAGGCACACGAACATTTTCTAAGAGGATTCTTTTTAAAATATATACCGGTTATGGGAATTTTTCACTTTTTTTCTTTTCTTTTTGCCGGTGCTACTAATAACACCATGCATAATAAACTCATTTAGAGTACAGAAAGTGCATTACAGTGCTTGAGGCAGAAGTGAGCTTTGCTCAGAAGACTAGCAACAGATGGAGGATCAGGATGAGGTAAAATCCCAGAATAACCTATCACAAAATACCTTCCACATTCCCCAAATCTTCCATCACTGCTCCCCAGCCTGTCCTAGCAGTGGAGGTTAATGGTATCCTGGACTTTCTAATCAGTCATTTGGGTTGCCCTCTTATTCCCATTGCGTGCCTTGGTGCTCCTGCCAAATTTCTACCCTCTTCTAACCAACACATGCCAAGAGGAAAGAGATAGCAATTAAGGGGACCTTCTTCTGTAATCTGCTGGTTTACAGGTCAGAATTCATCTCTGGAGGAATTTAATGTTGGGGGTTTTTTGCATCCTCCACTGAAATGCTTCAGCACTAGGGTGGAGCACACCAGCTTTTTGAGCAAGTCCTAGAACAAGTGTCCAACACAAACCAACAGGCAAATATTTGATGGGTAAAATACCCAATAACCCACGTTGGCACCTAAACAAACATCAGGTGCCATATCCTCACCCTTGTCCTAAAACACTAGGAGATATTTAATGCTTTGTGAGGAGCTTTATTTCTGACTTCCGACACAGAGATGGAATCAGTGTATCATATCACCATGCTCACTTGTCCTCACCATGCTCACTTGTCTGGGGTGCAACGTCATGGCTCTTGTAGGTGAAGCTCATCCTTCCTCTTGGACCCTTAGATCTCTGCCTGCTGCCTGCCAGGCTGCTGCCAGGAGAGAGAGGGAACCACCGTGGCCAGAAGAGTCATCCCAAGGAGGTGATGTGGATATCTTGTGGGTGAGAAGGTAGAAATGTTAAGAAGCTACAGAAGAAATGTTCCAAAGATTAACGTTACAAAGATTCCATTACGAAGATTAATATTTGACTGTTGCAGCTGTTATCTGGAGTCTGAGCCCTCACCCTCTTTGGAGACACCGCACTGTCTTCCAGACCCCATCCCTGCGATAGCTGTGGGGATGCTGTGAAGCTTAATGTGAAAATTGGGATGTTTTACACCAGAGGAAGAAAACAGTCTTTCTTCTTCCCTTTCCCAGCTATTTCTGTTGCCCATTCCTCCTTTCTCTTCTCATCTTCTCCCATCACCCCTTCCAGCCGGAGCGCTCCCGCCTTGCTGTGTAAGTAAGTGCTTTACAAGCGAACGCCAGCACAGCAAAACGTGGGGCTGCAGAAAGAGAAAACTCTGGTTAACTTTAATTAAGTTTGCATTACTTTTCCCAGTAGGACCTCAAATTTAATGGTATTACGTTTTAAGCTGTTTGGCAAGTCTTGAGAAAACAGTTTAGTGTATTTCACTAATAAAAACAAAAGCTGTGTAATAATCCAGGCCTCTGTTGAACGAAAATAAGAAGACATGGATCCTTCTGAGCGTGCAGAAATCTCTTTTGAAAGATGACACTGTTGACTGTGTGCCGGGACCGAGGGCTTCTTTCCCAGTCTGTCCTTATTTTGTCCTGACTCAAGCAAAATTGCCTTCTGCCTTGTGGTGAACCTGACTTGAGAACATGGGCAGGGATTTCACCAGCACCTTCGAGACAATATTATTATTATTATTATTATTATTATTATTATTATTATTATCCCCCTAAAAATCATCCTATGCTTGGGATCATGATAAGAAGGGGATGAGGAAGGAAAGCTGCCCTTCTTGCAGCCTGCTCCCCTGCCTCCTGCATACTGGGTCATGAAGCACAGAGCCCTGGATGTGTTGGACTGGGATGGAGGAGCTCATTTTGAGGTCAGAAACACTAAATGTAACCACTGGATGACACTCCAGCTATCACCACTTACCCTATACTGGGAACAGGAAATAGCTGGAGGCTTCAGATATCACTTCTGGTAAATGCTGACTTGTTAATGGTGACTAAGAACCTGGTCCGAAGCCCACTGAAGTCAATGGAAAAGGTGTCCCCTGACTTCAGTGACCTTTGGATGAGTCTCTAGCATGCGGGAGCTGTAACTCCTACACCTCGGCTGGAAAGAGAAGGGAGACAGAGGCTCACTGGCAGGAACATGCTGCATCTCTGGCAGTGACTACATGCAGAGTATTAGTGACCTTGTTAGCATGTCAAAATGGCCTCAACTGTTGGAAAGGACAGAAAAAGAGTCCTCAGAGCCTCACGCAATCACCTGAAGCTACTGCAGAGTAATGGGAAGGCAAGATGAATGAAGATGGCTTAGCTTTTGCTCCTCCCTGGCTTGTCCACGCTGTGCAACTGCCTTCATGGTCCCTGGAATGTACGACCTCAGATAATGTTGGGTTAAGGGAGAACATTTTCTCCTGCAGTGACCTTGGGTCCGTCCTATGAAATGAGATACCCAAAGCCATGCGGGGCCTGATCCAAAGCTCACTGAAACGAACAGGAATGTTTCCATTGGCTTGCCTGGGCACTGGATCTCTAAATATTTGGTAACTCAAATCTAAAATGAAAGCTTTTTTTGAAGCTTTAATTAAATTCCTCTGCTAATTCAGAAAAAGGATCATTTCAAGGTCAAGGACACTGCAATTATTTCTTTAAAATCTTGTTATGACTGACTGTTTATGGGTTGCCTCTTCTTTTTCTCTCTTTTTTAAAAGTTACTGCAAAGATCCTTATTTAAGCTATAAATTGAATTAAAAACTCACATTTAATATTTAGTTATGATGTGGTTAAAAATTTTATGTGCCAGGCAGTTGCTCTTTTATTTGCTTACAATGTTGTCTTTAATGAATGCCAAAACCATGCAGCTCAAATGAGCAAGCAGATGCCAAGTTATTAACAATTATTACCTTTTACAGTAATTTTTGGCAGCCTTTCACTTTTTTGGTGGTCTAATAATTTCAAAACAGGGAACTTTGAAATATTACACCAAGACCAAACAGCACCGTGGATTGGTTGACTTCCTCTTTTCTGACTTATTCCAACTTCTTTCCTATTGTGAAATATTTTTCCACCCAACATTTGCCCAGCATGGAGTGAGGTTTACCCCTGCAGCTAAAAGCCATCTTCCTGATGAAAAATAACAACTACAGAGGGCTACAGACCGTGTCCAACTACTGGGTACAGCATACAGAAAGGACAGTCAAAAGCACAGTGCAGGACTCAAAGGGAGCCCTGAGCTCACTCTCAAGGTAAACAGAGGTGGATGAAATTAATGGATCCTCCCAAATCAGGATTAACTCTGCTGTGTCAAAGGCCAGGTTCAGAGCCCCAAGTGAGGCCCCTTTATTCCTCTAAAGCAAAGCAAAACGTCCCAAGGCCAACACGGGGAGGGGTGTTGCTAACAGCCTGCATGCGTTTCAGGAGAGAGATGGTTTAAAGCTGGGTTGAAGCTAATTGCTGCTCAAAACTTTGGTGTATTAGCAGGGCCATGTAAAACTGGTGTCATCTGCGGGGCTCTGAGGATCACTTTTCCATCCCAGGTCTTCGAATGCTCTTTATATGGTCTTCAGAACTATTTTCCGATAGTTCATTGGTGTGCTGGCTGGAAGCAGGCAAGGCTAAGTCAGGCGTACCCACATGTGATATGTATCTCATTTTCTGCTGTGGAATTGCTGTTAGTCCCTCACATGTTTCTCAGTTCCTCACTAATAGCAGTTTCTCCAGTTTTCTTGTCTTTTCAAGGGTTTTTCTTGATTTGTTTGTGGTTCTTCTCAGGTTTTGTTATGGAAACAACCATGAATGACCGTAACATGTCTTCTGCTTACTCTTGGGTGTTACATCTTCCTAAAGGAAACGTTTCACTCTTCATTTCTTCTTGGAAAACGAGAAAATTGCTTAACTGTGTTTATTAAATTACAGGCAAACCCATGGGTAATTGCACTGTTTTCTGAAGAATATTGTTGTTAATGGTCAGAACCTATGAAAAAAGTGGAAAAACCCTGGAAGGCTGTGGTGGTGCCATGTTCATTGTGGAGGAGAGCTCACACACGTGTTTTTGTGTGGGCAGTGACAACCAGCTTTTTCTTCCTCCCTCTTTCCAATCCTAAATAGCAATTACCATCGCCTTGTCTTGGGACCCATGCCCAGAAACCTTTCTTGTGAAATTGCAGAATGGAAAACAGGATCGAGTGCAATGTTGAAATTCACAAAAATAATTGTGTTCAGTCATGAATGGCTGAAGAGCTTGTGCTTCCTTCTCAAGAACTCAAGAATCGTGGCCAAATTCAGGCTTCGCCCTAATGGAGACACTTCCTGCTTTTCTTAGATTTGAATTTGACCTGTACTGTTTGTGAACCCTGGTGTCAATGCTACTCTTGATCTACAATTCTTTTTTATTGTGACGCTCATTCCTTTCAGTGCTGTGTCTTGGTTTCCATAGGTTTCCACGGGTTGATTGGTTTTCCCTCTGCCTCTAGAGTCAGCACAAATTTCTGTTTCTCCATGGTGGAGACCAAGGCTTTCTAGTACCATGGCCATAGCTACACACACTTGTGGTAGGAGTCATGCAAGGCAGAATAGGCTCATCCACAGCCCCAGAGTTTATCACCGTATTGGCAGAAGTAGCTGTTCAAGCTTTGGTCTGTAGTCATCTACTATGGGACAATAGAAGGGCACAAAGAAGACCACAGAAGACCACCATTTGGCTTTGAAGCTATTTCTCCTCATCTTCAGGTGCCGGGTGCTGACATTTTCTCAGAGCATCATTAGAATCATAGAATCATAGAATGGTTTGGGTTGGAAAGGACCTTAAAGATCATCTAGTTCCAACTCATTCTGGGTGGGAGTCTTGTATCACTGCTGAAATAACTTGATTCTTTTTTCTTCTTAATTACGAGACTAGAAGATTTCAGGGCAGAACAACTTTTCCAGTACTTCATTTTTTAAAGTTAATTTGTCAGTGTCACAGAGACTAGATTTTTAGGACAAAAACCAGATGCTGAATAAAATAAAAATGAAAAACTGACCCTTATTATCAGCTATCAAAGCTGCTTGTCTCCCTTTTCTGTGTGTCATATTTCATCCTGGAGAGAGGGTACATTTTATTTATTTATTACACTTTAAAATAACTTGAGTGGATTAAATTCTGCTCCTCTAACCTAAACATTTGAAGGATGTTTCCTAGCGCAAGATGATGTTGCGTAGCTGAAGCAAGATTTAAAAAGTCACTGGGGTAAAGTCTGTAAAATTTATGGTGTAATTTATTAAAGGGACACAGTCTGCTACTTTTTATAGCGATGTGAGTAAGTGTCGTGTACAAGGGTAGTAGTACTCCAGTGAGCAGGGCCGGGTGGGTATTGAGAGTCAGTGAACATTTACATATGGCAGCAGTTTATTAGGAAAGCAGTTTATTAGGGAAAGAGATTCAAATATTTAACGTTCCCCTGGGGGAAGCCCTGAACACCCCTGTCCCAGGTTTAGAAAAGAACTAGAGAGGTGAGCTCAGCGCCTGAGCTCTCCCATCCCATCTGGACCACTTTCCATGCAAATTTGTCCTTCCAACAAAAATCCTGTAGACATCAGGACAAGCAGCCACCGCAGATTTGTCTTCTCCAGAACATGATGCGACCAATGCAAAACCTTTAAGTAAAATCCCACAGAGATGGCAGCCACTGGGTTCAGGATATGGACTGGACATTTATTCTTCTTTTTTTGGTGCCTGTAACTGCTCAGAAGCCACGTGACTTGATTTCCTGAGAAACCGCATCCATAGTGAAGCTCTTCTACTTAATAATCCCTAACTAATACTGTTATTTTTCCTATCGTTATGCTCATCAATAATAATGCTGGTGTAATTACACATGGTGTAATTAGTTACTGTGTTACAGTAGCACCTACTTAATCCAGGATTAAGACCTCGTTGCACCAGGCGTTGCACGGACGAATAACAAAGAGGTCCCTTGTAATGATTCCTTTGAAAACAACATTTCCTGTTTCTACGCTGAGCAGAAATGAGACCACACAAGATTTACAATGAGGGAAGAATTGATTACAGAGCTTAGCAGCCATTTTCATTTTTAGGTTTATTTTTATTGTTATTGTTATTATTAGTTCTAGGCTAAATAATTCAGGAAGAATATACTTCTCACTTGGACTTTCTCGCTCACAAAGAGCTTTTCATAGTCCTGATAATTCACAGAAGTTTAAGAACAAGCTATACACAGTAAAATACCTACACTTCTTTCACATGTGGTGTTTGCACCCTACCCTGTACCCACTGGAGACTTACAAGAGGTCAGATTTGGTCCTGGGTAAATTCTTTCGCTTTCCTAACCACTTAGAGCTCTGGAAGACACCAAGATTATAGCCTTGACAAGGCTAGGAAATGTATTTTAGACATTTGTATCGAAATTGCTTTTTCTGTAATTCTGAGCTCTGTATACTTACGGAGTCATGAACTCCACGGCAAGCAAGAAAACATTTACCACTGGCTTCAATTTGGGCAACACGAAATCAAAGGTTATTGGGGGTGTTGGCAACCCTTGGCAGGGTTAAATGAAAAGTAGTTTCAATAGCTCTGCGGCAACTTTTAAAAACCTCCTTGGAGATGTCCTGCTGTGGATGCTGAGGACGCGTGTTGGTTTGCTGTGCTGCAGGAGAGCTCTGTGCCTTTCACCTCCCTCCATACCCCCTGGATGGTTTCAGTGTCTTGACACACGTTGCCATCCTCATCCTGACAGCGTGCCAAACCCAGCCAGCTATGCCTGTGTCCTTCCAAACACCCGATATCCATCCTCCCCCAATAACACACACAGCCTATGCCTCTATGGGTATCAAAAGTACGGGGAAAAACAGTTCATGCTTTTACCAGAATGCCTGTTTTTATTTAAAATGTATGTTTTCCTGAAAAATGTTGGTTCTCCCCCTCTGATCTTTGGGATCGTTGCAGATGGAAGAGTGCACCAGGCAGCCTGAGCTCAACAAATCTTGTTGAAGAAGTGAAATTTGGAATGTGTCTACGTAGAAAGAGGCAGATTAAATTTGCTGCAATAGTACAGGAGGAGAGGACTCGTAGTGCTACCCACAGGAGGGAGATGGGGAGGGCATAGAGAGGAGAAAAGGCTTTTCTAGCCGTCAGAGTATGTCACATCACTGTATTTACAGGCAGAAAGGGAGGAGAAAAGACTGAGCTGCTACTTTTATAGAGCTGCTTGCAAGAGGCAGAGTCAACCTTCCAGGCGCAGCGGGATCCATCCCACCACTTCCCTCCGGTGCTTGGGGGGATATGCAGGGGGATGCTCCCAGTAAGGTCCCTCTCTCACAGCCAGGGAAAAGGGAGGAGAAGCAAAAGGGCAGCCCCTGGGGTGTCTGTTCTAACCCATTTCTCTAGGACTGGATGGTGAATATCTTATAATGCTGTATGATGGTGGAAAATTGCTTGGGGGCCAGGTGGAAGCATCCTCCAGGCTGCACCCAAAGCACTAGCTGCCAGATGGGGAAGGCTGGCTGCGAATACAGCAGTGCAGTTAAAATGGAATAAGCTTTCCATATAGGCAGCTATATCTGCACAGATTATCCATGAAAACAGAGAGGAGGAAGCTGTTCTGGTGTAAAACAGCGCAGACACGGCGAGCTTGCAAATGCAGCTCTGCCTTGGCAGAGGCTGGGGAGAGAAGGTGGAGATGCTGCAATGGTGTGATGTGAACTGGAGCTTGAACTGGTGCTAACTGGGGGGATTAAAGTCATTCGCTTTCCCCTGTAAAGTGGTCACAGCACATTAAGGTCTGCTTTTATAGCAGTATTGGTAAAAATTCACACATCCATAACCAGTGATATTGGCACAACACCACAGGTAGCCCAGACCTCAAATGTTGCGCTAATCCTTTTGTGTTGGAGACTTTGTGCTTAAAAGAAAAAAAATAACAAAGGAAAAAAGAATAAAGAAAAAAAAAGTAGTGCCAGTTCATCTAGAAATGAGAACAGAGAATAAATAAACAATTAAATTATTCAGGTATCTGAAATCTGTATGCACTAGTCACGTTTTACAGTCATGCTTCCCTTTGTAAATGACTTCTAAATGGCAAATAAATATTTAAGAGATTTTTATACGAAAATTGCGAACCTGACTAGAATGGGTCACACATCAGTTCAAACACACCAACCCAAGTTTTTATAGCCGGTTATAAACCAGGGTTATAAGGAAGCTTCTGGTCTCTATAAAAACGATTTGCCATTTATTAAAATGGCTATTTCGTACAGATAAATAAACTTAGCCTTTATTAAGTATTTATAAGTGCATCATTAATAGGCAGGGTTATTATACTAGAGCAGAAATGTGAATTTCTTTCTCGCTGCCAATGCTCGTAACCCATGAAGAACAGCACTAAGTGCAGTCTGACGTCTCTCCAGCAAGCGTGCAAATGCTCCAGCAGATCCTACACGCTTGAGAGCGAGGGACAAACATCTTTGACCTGCATTTTGCCTGGGAAGGAAAATTTGACCCACGCCAGTCTGCAAAATAATCTGGGAATTTGCGCATCAAGCGTTAGGACTCCCAAAATTTGCAGTGCTGGGGAATATAGATGTCGGATATTTATGCGACGGCAGCATAAAGATAATTCCAGGCTGTCAGGATTTATTCCCTCCTGGGAAGAATGGTCAAATACCAGCAGCTGCTGAGGTTTTGAGCAGCTCTTCGGTGTTTTTGCCAGCCCTGCCTGGCGGTGCTTGCAGAGGAAGGGCTGTGGATAGGAGCTCACCCCTGTATTTCAGGGCATATCTTTTGCCTCTCCCTAACCCCCTCGTGATCTGGAACGTGGCCCTAAGGGCACATACCATTGTTCTGAAGTCAAGCTTTATTATTTTTTTGAAGAACAGGCTACTTGAGACCTCGTTTTCTTTCGAACTAGGGAGAGCCTGAACTTGGGAGAGCATCTGTGAAGTAAAAAGATCCTATATATCACTCTGCTAATAAGTTTTCCTCAGCAGTTGCTAAAGTCGAGTGTTAGTCTTCAGCTGGAGTCTCATTAAAAAGAATAAAATAAATAAATAGATACCACTGGCTAGGAGATGAAAAGTGTCCTTCCAGCCACATTATAAACTTACCTCCCACCTCAAAAAGAATTAACATTTCTAGTCATGTAGGAAAAGGATTTCAGGGCTGCATGTGACAGAGGAGGGAGGGTTTGTAGGAGGAATTTAGATCTTTTTTAGCCCCTCAAGAAAAGTATCTTCTATAGGTAATTCTACACAGCAAAACTATTCACACTGTATTAATGTAGACTTTTACTACAAACCTATCATGTGAAATAACATAGAGAAAACATTTTTATGAAGAGCAGCAGCCTCCAATTGAGGGGGGAATAGGAAGGTCATGGAGAGAATATTTTCTTGGACATGTTGACACATTAATTTTTACAGGTTGGACACTGGTAAGAGGAAAAGATCGAAGTCTTTTTTCTTCAGAGGACCTTGCCACCATCTGATCTCTGATGTTAACGCAAACATGGTTTTGATCTCTTTGATATCTTTTTTGTCTCCTCCATTTTCTTTGAGGGAAGTCCAAGTTTTTAGTGCCGGGCTGTGAATTAGGGCTCCGTTATTATGTGAACTGCAGGGAAACCTACGGAAAGGTTTAGTGAAGTCTCCAGGCTCATAAATCCCCCACAAGCCCATCTTGAAAAGTCCTCATCTTAACATCTTGTGCTTCATGGGTTCCCGTGGCACAGTCTGAACCCCCTGGAAGTGGAACACATTTCATTACACCAGTTCAGCTACCTCTGAGATGATGTCCTTGAGCTGGCCACCCTTCCCAGCTTGCTTTCATTGATGCTGTGCAACTAAGAAGTGAGGGTTTCAAATTTTACTTTTCCAATATAGAGCTGGAGAGGACTGAACTCATCTTGGAAAGGAATTTGGGAAATTGGATTAATGTATTAATATTCATACACATCTTCTTGAGAAAAGGACCATGGTATCATCAGGAACTGAAGGTGTTCAGAAATTATTAAGAATCGCTCCCAGAAACGCTCTGTCCTTCAGCAGCATCTCAGCAGGCAGGTTTCAGATGTTCTTGAGCATCATACACCCTGTCACACATCCCACGTTGAGGACTCCCAGGCTGTTTATGTGGAGATTTTTGCAAGCTGGGACTTTTCTTCTAAGGGGCCATTTGGCGCTTATCACCCTGCCTTGGAGGGCTGTTCCATGGCAGTGCAGATCCAGCTGAGCGATGGGACCTGCTGACCAGCACAGAAACAAACTGCTGTAAATCCCAGCAGGCAGTCCTGGGAGCCCATACAGGAGCTCACTGCATATTTCTCCAAGCTATCATTTATTTTACAGTGCAGATAATACTCCCATGTTATCTCTGAGGAGAAACACAGAACATAACTCTTCCTGTGTCCTGTGTCTGCAATGTCCTCCCCAGGCTGCTTTGTCCCATGACTACCCTTACTGTTGCCGGACCTGCTTCAGGATAAACTATCTGGCTGTAAATTTATGCTGGGAATTTTTAGCCCTTGCAGCAGGACATGCGTTTTGGTGGGATTCTTGCCATCTTGCTTCCCAGATGACCTCGATGTTAAAGACGGTGCTGTATGAAAGGTGCTGTGTGATATAGGGAGGTCTCCTGCAGGTTTGGACTTGTTGACTTTGAAGAGCAGCAGATCCAAGGTGCTTGTCCATGGCTGAATTAGGGCTGTAATTAAAACATCACCTCCTACGCAATACAGTCATAATTACCGCTCATGGCCACACTTAGCCATGGTTCATGATGTTAACCATATAACATGCACAAACCCCGGCAGTGACAGGAGGCATTTATAGCGGCTTGCTTGGCTTTGAAAATGGAAGATGTTGGGTAAAACTGTCTCTTCCACTGTGAATGGAAGAAAGCAATAAATAACATGATGAAGGGAGTGGAAAGGTTTCTGGTGGGACGCGCCATCTGTTGGGCACTGGAACAGGATGGGCTTTTCCCTGGTGGGGAGCATGGAGCTTTCTGGGCAGGCCTTTGCATGAAAAGGGACTTGTTTGGTTAACACAGGGATTGCTGTTTGCTGCAGACAGGTTTCCAACCCATAGTGCTGTCACAGGCGTTGCCACAGGGGCCCGATCCACTTCTGAAACTCCCTTTCAGCTGGGGTGGACCCACAGCCAAGGAAGGCAGGCAACAGCCACGGCAGTAGGCAGAGCACCTCCCAGCTCCAAAAGCACGGAAATCATACCAGAAATAGTTATCCTTCATGGGTGCTGTCTCTGTCTGCTCTTTCAAATGTGGCAGCATTCACAGCAAATCACTCTTGTTGACATTGAGGAGTTCCCTCATCCTGCATGGGCTATATCTCATCAGAAATGCATCCTTTTTGCTATTTTACAAATTGGAGGAGATTTAGAGTCATAGCATCATTTAGGTTGGAAAAGACCTCAAGGATCATCAAGTCCAACCTTCATCCCAACATCTCCCTGATGTGCGGAGATGGGCTTTGGTCCCCATGCTTGTGATGGGGCAGATCTTATCCTCGGTCTCCTCAGTGCCAAAATCTCCTAGCCTCAGGATGGGGAGGGTGAAGGACTACTCTTCCTCCCTGTCAGGCGGCTTTAGGGCACAAGAACTTTCTCCAGGAAACAATATGATTTGTTTTTTCCTCATTAAACATCTCAGTCTGTTTACTGCTTCACCTCTTGTGGAGCTGCCTGGTGGGAAAGGGTTAGTCACACTGTTCCCCTTCTGGAGTACCCTGAATGGTCATGGGGTTGCAAACACATCAATAAACTTCTCTTCGCACCTTTAAGGCGTATTTATTTGAGTAGGAACACGGCAATATAGGGACATGAAAAACACGATCAGCTGTGCTGCACAGAAGGCCACCTAGGTCTTTTGGCAGGCTCCTCTTGCTGTTGGCTGAACCCTGAGGTCCCTGTTAATAGGATAGCACTGTTTATTATCTCACAGAGATCATTATAAATAGATGCTGTTAAAGATAATGCCACATTGTAAATAAAGGCGCCATATGAAATCACAATATTTAACTAGCTGCTGTTGAGGTATTTCTTTTCAAGAGAAAAGCGTTCAACAGCCAACGCTTTGCTGAGGCCAAACCATTCAAACCATCTTGGTGACAGACCCTTCATAAAAATAGCTTCATTTATACAATAAATAGTTCCTTGCCTGCGTCTTTTTTATCTAGTTCAGTGGGTGTATTGATTTGGAACCTCTACCTGATATAAAACCTGTCATTTTGAAACCCTGCAGAACCTTGTAGCAGAAAGTTTGTTCCTCAAACAGGAAAACTGGGACACGGGAGACAAGCAGGTCACATTGGCACCAGATTTTTTACCCAGCTGCACATTGAGATTCAGATTTATTAGTCTGGAGACAAATGTCTCTTTGGGGGAAATGGAAAACAAATGTTGCTGGCATTTTAGGTATCACGTTCACTGCAGAAAATACGAACTTAGCAAAAAATGGGAAATGTACCCCTACAAAAATTGCTACTCCATTTCCCTCAGAAGTGCCAGACTTCATCAGATTCCCAACACACATCCCCTCTGGTTCCTAAATGAGTGGGAACCAGAAATTATTTGCAAATTGCCCCTTCCCCATCCCCTTTGGTACAGTCTCTGGCCTCGCTTGGCAAGCAGCTTGGTCCCAGGCAGCCCTTTGCTCACGGTGAGGCCTCTGGGCTGGGTCATGGTGAGGATTCACCCCAAGTTCTGCAATTCCCACTGAAGGGTTCACAGAGATGACAATCATTCTAGGAAGTCTGATAGCCTGGAGAGGTTGGGGAGAGGGCAGGGGAGCAGAGAGGAGGGAACATTAACCCTTGCATCACCTAAACCAGCTCTAGAAACCTCTTTTGTGGTCAACTGAAGATGAAAGCTTGTTTGCGTTCAGAGTATTAGCACTTAACTTGAGCGGAGCTGGTGACACAGCTCTTGATCTGCAGCGTGGCATGTCCAACAGCACGGCTCCTATGAAAACGCTGGAGGCTGCACTCCTGGCCCAAGTTGGTTGTGGCTTTGATGTACGTTGTATGGAGAAGGGTGTTGATCAGTACCCATCTTCTAGATCAAGAAAATTTCTATGGCAAAGGAACAGAGCAAAGCCACCACAGAGAACAGCTCTGTCACTTGGTGAAGAGCCCCTACATAGGTAGGGCATACCTCAATTTTTTATCCTTGCCGAGTGTTTCCCCTATCAACATCTGCACAGACTGAAATCCCCAGCTCACATTTTTTGAGCTGTCAGAGCAACCCTCAGCATCAGGATGAAGTTGTAATTATGCAGGATAAAGAATTTCACTTAACAGATCCTAGAGGAAGCCTGACTTGGGCAGAAGCAGCACTATGATAAGTCAACCAGGGCAAAAGGTCTGATTGCTATTTCCCTTCCAGAGAATGGGAATAGTCATCTGGGCAGGGAGAAGCATTTATTGTCCTGAGACAGCCTGCAGTTTTTCCCTGTAAAATACCTACTCCAACAAGAATCAGCAGATGTTTCATGTAAATCTGCCATAGGACAGACATGTCCAGAAGGTCAGATGACCAGATGTATAGATAGGGATGGGGAGATGGAGGAAACTGCCTTTCCCCTGGAGAGGTACCAGGAAGGAGTTTTCATTAGTACTTTGGATGCAGGAAATGCAAAGCCTAAGAGCTATTAATAGAAATGTCCTCTTGCATGGATGCTGGAGAAGAGCAGGCCTCCAGGAATGAGGAAATGACAAATCATTATAGATCCACAGAGGCTGTTTCACCCATGAGTGAGGCTGCAAGAAATTCCCATCCATGTCCTTCTACCAGGAGTGACAGACCAGGCTGCTGACGTTCAGTCTCCCACCGGTTGATGTCCAGGAAAGCAGGAGATGCACTTCAGATGTCGAAGTGCTCACGGGAGCATTTATCTGGAGCCCACGAGGCTGATTAGGGTTGACACAGACAGTCTTTTTGAGAAAGGTGGCTGTCTTTGGGGAGTCAAGAGTGTCCCCGAGGATGAGATGTGAATTTGAGGGGAAGAAAGGATGGCTTTTCAGGAATCTCACTGTGAGTGACCCACATGCTTTATACAGTGCTGGATGAATTTGGGCACTAATCATGGAAGGAATTTAATACAGGTTCTAAATAAAACTCTCTGCTTTGTCACAAACACCGTTGTCATTGCTGTGGTAGAGAGAGGACACAAGCATGTTTGGCTGAAGCCAAGTAGTCCCTATAACCAGTTATCTCAGGGACTTAGCTAAACCATCCAGACTGTCATTGCCAAGGCTTCCCTTGGCACAAAGATGTGAGAATAAATGCACTAAACATAGCGATGTTATCAATTGTCCAGTTTTTCAGAGGGTAGAGGACTCATCCTTCATGGTCAGTATCATCCCTGTAAAGGTCCTGAAGTGGGCTGATATGTCTGTGTCAAGATAAAATAAAAGCCAAGATAATATTTGACCTTAAAAATTACATAAGGCATCAGAGCATCCCTAGGGATTGTCTTTTAGTCCTGCAGGGACCACTCTCCACCTCCTCCCAGCTGCACCATAGCACAAATGTTCTTTATGACCCCAGAGATTTACTCTTCTCCTTAATTTCCTAGTCTGTGAAATGGAGATAATATTTAGCTACTGCACAGATTAATGTCAGGCTACTGCGGAGATGTAAAACGCTCTGCTACTACTACGTAATTACATTATTATGGTCCTATAATAACACAGGCAAACCTATTTCATTTAACTGTTGGCAAGGGTAACATCCCACTGCATGCAAAAGTTCATGCAGTTTCTTTCCAGTCTGCTAAAACGGCAAAATAATTCTACCTATTCCCCGTGGCAGTAGCATTTACAGCAGGTAAAAATAGCAATGCAAAATTAGTTCAAAATCATGAAGACAGAA
Source organism: Coracias cyanogaster (assembly GCA_033124195.1). Classification (NCBI taxonomy): domain Eukaryota; kingdom Metazoa; phylum Chordata; class Aves; order Coraciiformes; family Coraciidae; genus Coracias; species Coracias cyanogaster. Next base: position 40,516 of record JAVSBS010000400.1, read on the forward strand.
CGTTATATTGTCGTGCTACCTACATTGCTGTTGCTGAATCGCTGGCATGGAGGGAGAGAGAAAGGAAAACTGACAAAAATACGGTGTTTGACACTGCCAGGAGAATGTAGATAGAATCATAGAATGGTTTGGGTTGGAAGAGACCTTAAAGATCATCTGGTTCCAACCCCTCTGCCATGTCAGGGACACCTCCCACTAGACCAGGTTGCTCAAAGCCCCATCCAACCTGGCCTTGAACACCTCCAGGGATGGACCATCTACAACCTCCCTGGGCAACCTGTTTCAATGACTTGCCACTCTCAGAGTGAAAAATTAGTACATTTAATAAATATGTAATAATTTAATTGAATTATTAAAGAGCTTTTTGGCCAAAATGCCAGTTTTCCATTATTCTGGGTACACTGGTTGTTTCAGATACTTTAGCTCATTCAGTCAAAGAACATGACAATTTTGTCCTTCCCACAAACTAAAAGCATGTGGGTGTCCAAAGGAGGAGAAACACAGTACAGGTAGAGATGCCTGTCACCTCCCAGGGGTGGGTGGGTGGACACCACACTGCCCCATCACCATCCTGCCAACTAATCTTTGATTCATCCCAAGTCCCATCTAGGATGGCACAAAACATTCAAAGGAGAAAATTCTGAAGGACAGGTTTGCTAAAGCTGTGTTATAGAGGACACCTTCTGCCTGGTTGGTGTGGTGACTTTCACAAATGCCTATCTGTGCCCCACAGAGAATATGCTGACTCATTAAGATAAACCAGATTTCTCCAACTTGCAAGAAGACACAAAAGCAAATGCTTTTTATGGTATAAGAATAATCCCTGATAATTTTAGCAACTCCTTTGCTTTGAACAGTTTGCACCGGTCATTAACGGTCCCTGTTGGGTGTTGAGTCAACAGGTTTTTGAAGGTATTAATCAAATTACCTCTTCCTGATTATTGTCCTGGTCATAGAGGTGTTAGTTGACATTATCCAGTTTGGAGAACCTGAAGAAACCAAATATTTATCTGTTGGTGCATAAGTAATCCCTACAAGTATGACAGAACTCATTTTATTCTCTCCTTCAAAATGCCACCTCTCCAGGCAACAAGGTGTCCTTCTCCCTGCTTGGGCTTTTTTTATTTTTTTTGTATTGTATTTTCATGAAAACAATCTCACCTTTTTGTTACTTAAAAATAATTTCTGCAAGAACTCAGTGTTTTCTTGAGTTGTATTAACACATCCAAGCATTTCAGATGAGGCTGGGGCACCAGGACACTGGTCATCCCCCACAGATATTTCCTGAAGGGTTTGCAGCTCAGCAGACAAGGGCTAAAAGGTAGCAGTGGGAAATGGAGACAGGAGGGGACTGCCAAAACCAGACTCATTACGTCTTACAGCAGATGTTGTTGTTTGAATTTCTTATTAAATTGCAAATATGCAAATAAGCTTTTGAAATTTAAAAAAAAAAAAATCTTTCAAATGTTCTCCTCCTTATTCAAGGCTGTGAATTACACTGATTTGAGTCATTAGCTTCTCAGGCTTCTCTACCTGTTTGCCCTGTTTGTCTGAGTCATTTAATGGGTTCCCTGGACTTTTGATCAATTCTGTGAACTAATGACTGAACTTTATCGGCTTCAGTAGAAGCTCATGTGTGAGGTCTAGTCCAAACCCTGCTGGAACCAAGGATTTTTCAGGTAGAAATACTCCAGGAAACCAGGGACTTTGGCATGAAGGCTCCGATATGCACAGGGGCCATCTGCAGCAATCCACCCCAGGCCACCGAGGAGTGGTGAATCCCTTCTGTGGAGGTCTTTGTCAATTAGCATCTGATGTTCCTCAAGCCAAAACAAGACCTGTTGAACTTCACTTACAGAAGTCAGTCCACTGAGGGCCACTGTGGTTTCACCTAGTGGGGTTGCGGTTTTGCACTGATGAAACATATCTGTAAAATCTGAGCATCTTGCACACTGGGGTAAAAAAAAAAAAAGTGGAGAAGTATCATAGATTTTAGGAAAAATAGACCAAGTATTTTTCCATCTTGGCCTGGCCCTGTTCAGAATGTGTGATTTTACTGGCCTATGCCAAGGGCTCATTTTTTGGGGGTTATTTTTGTTTATATAAAGGAATATATTTCACTGTCAATATTATAGCAGAGAAGAAAATCTTCTGGAAGAGACATATGTGTTCAGTTGCTGGGCATTAGATCCTCTTCTTTTTCTTGCTTTCTATTTCTCAGTGAGCTCTGTGCTCTCTCACTACAGGAACTCACAACAGCTCTTGTGCCAACAACCATCCTGCTTTTCCTCCTTCCCGAGGAGCTTTCAGCTTTTCTTGCTGTCTTCAACAGCTCAGTGCCCTCAGAGGTGAAAAAGGCCTTTAAGCCCTTCCTCTGGTGGTATGATTGAAGGATGCTCCATTCGAAGAGGCATCGCCAATCATGCTTCTCAGGTACCTGATTGACATGGGCATTGTCAGCTCCCCGCTGGCCCCGGATGGACAAGCACCTGAATTCACCTGCGATCGAGGAACACGCATCACTGCTTGACAGCCTGAGCCCCATTAGCACAGGAAGGGTCATTAAAGAAGCAAACTGCTGGCTTGTTCTTGCCATGACCGTGTTTTGCATGGTCCAACTAAAACAAATGTCCGAATTGACATTCCAAGCATAATAAAGAGGTTTCCATATCCGTTGCACTTGCATTGCACAACACCCTTCAATAGAAGTGTTCAGCTAATGGAAAACCAAAATCGCTCAGAGAGAAAAAAAAAAAAAGAGAGAGAGAAAAAAAAGGGAAAAGAAAAAAATTGCCCATTTTTTGAACATCCTCTTTGCTTTCAGATGAGAAAGGAAAGGGGGATGTAGAGAAGAATGCAAAGAGCAAACATCTTGAAATGCCAACAAGAGCCTTTTGGAAGCTGATTAGAACCATTTGTGTGTGGTCAACAAAAAAAAAAAAATTGGAGTTTGCAGAAAATGGAAGGGAGACAACCTCTGCTCTGTTCTGAGTCACAGAGCAGATGCCAGCGTTTCTTCTGAGTTTACAACTTTTTCTTGGCCTATCCGGGTGAAAGACTGATTAAAAAATGGGGGCCGAGAAGGCTCTCTGAAAAACCTCCCAGATTGTAATCCTAGCACAGGGGCAAACGGAGACTCTCAGTAAATCATTCCTGGCTGTCTGGATCGCTTATCAAACACGGCCAGCAAAGACACGGCCCTAGGAAATCGCACGGCCAGCACTCTGCTCCTCACGAGAGGACTTTGCCTTGCGTTCAGTGGGAAACAGAATAGAAAATTACAGTTGAAGGGGGAAAAAAGTCAATATAAAAAGGGAAAAAAATTTTTAAAAGAAAACCCCAAGATTTTCTGTAAAAAACCCATAGACTAGGATGGAAAGAGATTTATCTACTCCAAAACCATTTTTCCTTCAGTGGTGTCTTAGGTAAAACGAAATAAACCAAGAGGATTGAATTTCACTGCGAGAATGACTGTGAGGTCTGCTGTGCAAGCCAGATTTTCCAACCATACATTTAAAAGCAGTTACTCAAGTTTGGGTTTAAAAAAAAAAAAAAGGCAACAAAACCCAACAAAAAAACCCCCCACTTACCCTATTTCCGAGCAGTCTGTGACTCGGGAGGTTCAGAGATGCAGCGAAACAGAGCAGTTATTTACAACTCACACGGAGATCTTTCCGAAGGACGATTGTGTCAGGACTTTTTGTGCTGCCCTCTTGACCTCTCTGGGGGTTTGGGTTGCTCTGTGTTTTATTTTTCGCCATCAGGGGCTTTAGCGAACATAAAATTCCTTTCCCCATGAATGCTCCCGAGAAAAATGGGCAGCCAACACAAGCTGCCAAAGGTCTGCTAGGTGCAACAGCCATAAGCAGTTTTGAGTTACGGGAGTGCCAGTTAATCCAAGGCAGCTCAAGCTGGAAACACTGTGCTCATGGTAAATTTAGCACCCGTTATACCCGCTAGTAAAACCAGCGGCAGCTGAAAACACTGGAGAGGGAAACTTAAACTCCAGAAATCAAGGAATCCCATTCAAGAAGTGTCCTTTACAGATGCAAGAGGGCTAAAATCTCAAAAGGGTAAAGTTGAAAGCTCAAGAAGCCTGGATTTACAAGCTGAGTAAAGCATGAGTAAAGGAAGAGCATTTTTTGGTGGCGTTGATTTTAATAGGATTAAAGGAGATAATTAATCTGCTACAACTTCAACCAAAATTAAAAAATGAGGGGTTTGGCCTCCAGAAGTGGTGATAACAAAGTGGCTGGGAATTAGTACTGATCCAAGATTCAGACCTTACAAATCATCCATGAGATCCGCTAAGTTTTTCATTAGCGGTTGTAAGTAGTAATTCATTTACTGTGTCTCAATATTGAACCAAAATCAATCCCTGATGGGCAATTCAACCCTTAAGACCATATTAACCTCAAAAAAATGGCATCTATTTTTATCTAGCATGACAGTTCTCCTTGTAGCACCTGCATCTCTATATGGACCAGTCAAAAAATTGCATTAGTTCTCAGGTTGAATGCTTTTTCCTCACAAACCTGGTTTCTCTATTTAACATGACTTTCAGCAGCATCACCGTAGATTTTGTTTTTGTACTGAACGTGTGTAGCTTTTTGGCATTCTTAATGCCTCGGCACGCTCTAATGCTTCTAGATGGTGCTAATATAAATCACTCCTTAGCCTTTTAAATCCAAAACGCTTTGTGTCGTGATCTGAAATAATGCAGTTGCTCAAACTCTCCAGTGGTTCTGTAATAGTACAAAGCAGAAGAAACCCAGAATTTGAGGAGGAGACATTATTCTTCAGCTCTTTTCCATAGCTCTGCTGCTAATAGATATGAATTCAGCAACAGTGAGAAGCAAACACATTCAAAACCAGAACCCCACCATAACAGAGCAAGATGGGACATGGTTCAGCTTTTGCTGTTGGAGAAAGGTGCTACATTCGAGGTCTCTGAGCCCATAGGTAGCTCTGTTGTATCAAAGTTTTTCACAAAATATAGGATAAGTTACACGGTAGGCTTACTTACCTTCTAAGATCCATCATACAGTCAAACTCCTCTAATATCTTGCACTTGATTCTGGAACTGCTTTAAAATTAATCGTGGTGTTTGAAATGTGTTCATCAGGCATCCTTATTTAACTAATTAACATAACTTTACAGGTTTATCTATTTTTTTTTTTTTCTTTTTTCGGTTTCTACCATGGCAAACCTGGTAATAACCTGGTCATTCTCCAGCCTAGGAACTTCTTTTTTACCTGGAGGCATGAGCAGAGCCTTTTCTTTGTGAAAGAGCTTCCCTATGTCAGACACACACCTGGAAAAGCCTTAGGTGGGAGGAAGAGGAGGATTCTCCACCACCAGTGCACGCCTCACAGGCAGGTCCAACCCTAGTAACAGCAAAGGTGCTTCCGGGATGCACAGGTGGAAACCACCACTGATACTAACTCATTTGAGTAAACAGCCAGAGTCTGGCATCAATATGCATTTGTGGAAGGGCAGATTTGCAAAATAATTGCCCCTTGCACAGAGCTGCCTTAATGGGGACAGAAAAAAAAAACCAAACAACAAAAAACACAATCAGGGCATTAGCTTTCTGAGTTTTCCCTATAATCTCCAGCTGCCTAGATGTTAACGAGGTCTTTATAAATTTGCTCAACTCTTTCGCTTTTTTTTTTCTTGAAGACTAAGACATTAACATTTAGAAGAGGGAGTACCACGCAGGGTTACCTTAGCTAATGCTGAGGGGTTTGTGTCTGAGGCTGCCCTTAAGTTTAGTGTCAGGGACCTTCTTCTGATCAGTAGCTCTCAGGAAGCAGGTAACCAATCTACTTTTCTTTCTTACTGCCCAAGGAAACCACTTCTGTTTTCTGTCTCCAAGGAAGTAGGGTTTTTTTGTGGGGTTTTTTTTTTATGGTCCTAGTGGGGAAAACGAAAACTGCCCAAACTTTCCTTTTCTGATTTTATTTTTATGGAGATATTTTGTCTGTCTTCCCAGCTTCAGCCAAGTTGCAGCAATACTCTAACAATGAATAACCTCTTCAAAAGTGATTTTTTTTTTTTCAATACTATCTTTTTGCTGCTAGGGAAGTGAGGAAAGAATCCAACTGTATCTCTTTATCTTCACCAGAAGGAAAGAAATTAGACAGATATATTACAATTGTTATCTTGTTCCCTGTCTCTCACACATATGCTATTGGAGGGAAATCTCAGTTCAGGGAACGTACTAAAAAATTAGAGGAGGATAACTGTGCTCAGGGGACAGAGATGAGATGGTGTCTCTGCTGATGAAAGTTTGGCCACAGAGAGGTGCAAGCCCAGAGCTGCAGCCAGGATAATTCAAGTAATTGCTTTCTTTATATGAAAAAGAAAGAAGGAGCTGCCACTTCCACTCTTGCCTCTTTTCCAGTTAAAAAGAAATTAGCTCTTTCTCTTCCTAACTCCCTGAGAGTGCAAAGCAATTCCTCCCAGCAACTAAAATTAGTGAAAACATTGACTTCCTTAGAAATACTGCTGATTGTCTCACCTTTTGTAATGAACCCTAGCAACATCCTGTTCCCTTCCTTTTGAGTCCTCAGCTACAGAATTTGGCTTCTATTAATTGAACGCGTGTGAAGCTTGCAGTGATACTGGAAAACAAGTTTAGTACTCTAATCTTAATTCTTCACCACAAAACCCCTCCCAAATTTGTATATCTAAAATAAGCCCGATATCCAAAAGGAAAACACTGGCATTCTTTAAGATTGTGGCATTTATTCTGCTCCAAAACACCATAATCTATAGCACTGCCCTCCCAGACAGCAGAGCATGTCCTACATGCAGAACTCACTCTCCTGGGGATAGATATCTTTGTTGCTGTCTTCTCTGAAGAGAAAAAAAATTATTTTGCTAAGAGATATTAATTTCAAGCCTCCAATGTTTTTTTGCTCGCTTGCTGAGAATCCAAGAAACCTTATTACCGCTGAGGGGAGAGTCACAGATACAAACTGCAGAGCTGTGCAAGTGGTTGAATAATTACAGCCAGGGGTTTCCAAACGCACCTTCTTTTTAATACTTGGTAGAGCAATTCCTGTTCTTTTAGTGAATATTTCAGGTAAATTATTCTGGAGGTGAGAGAAAATAGGGCGAGGAAGTGGTAGAATCTCTTTTAGAAATTAAGACACCTTCATGCCGGAAGAATTGTAATGTGTTTCTCTGTGGGGAGAAATGCAATTCACATGAGTTCTCCTTTCCTCCTGAGTTCTATGCTGCAATGTGGAAACGTGATGGAAAATTTGCAAATTCTGTAATGAAGATGGACAGCTTTAGCAGATGAGTTTTGATGCTCAGTACAAGGGAGCACAAAGGGGACGCATTTCCTTCCAGCCAAAGCCCCACAAGGGTCAGTGAGGCTCCAGAAGCACAAAGAACGGGATCCCCTTCCCCTGACCTTGTCAGCTTAGGAAAAGATGGGTCCATACTCAGCCCCTGTTGACACCTTTGGGTCTCAGCTCTCCATCTCTGGTAGGATCTGGTACCAATGCCAACTTTTGCATTGACAAAGATTAGAGCTGACACCGCTGGCGATACTTTTTCAATACATTTGACACCAGACACCAGGAATGTTTGCCGTGAGGCGGGACTGCTCTCCACCCTACAAATGCAGATAGATCTCCTCTAAAACAGTGTCAGTTTAACTCATTGCAACTTGTTTTGCAGCAATGATACTTTCCTACAAGGGCAAACCCAGCAAGAGAGTTCCGATTGTGGAGCAGTGTCAGCATCTCTGTGTTTATAAGGCACCTGATGTAACGGTAATAAGATGCTGACTTGAGAGTCTACCTCCATAATCTGCCAGCTGCTGGCTGCTCTATCCATTTTTTTTGTTCAGGCGTTTTAACAAGATGTTTCTGGTCTGTAATCAATGTAAACTTCCCATACAAAATCTGGTGGAATGTTCTGATTCCTGAATAAAGCACTCAGTGCTTCGTTTTCTAAGTATAACGTTGCCCTGCTTTAACTACAGCTCTTGAAATGAAAGTAGTTTCTAATCTTCCTTTGTCATCTAATGTTTTTTAAAGCAGGATGGAGCTGGCAGGTGAGACATCAAATAGACACCAGCCAGCGCAGCTGGAGTAGCTTGGAACGAAAATGCATCTCACAGCCTTATCGACACTGGCAGCATCCCAGACCAAGTCCTATTGATACATGTGCATAAGCTTTGGTTTAGGTTTCTCTAAGGCCAGAAAGCTGTCAGCCTCAGTGGGACTGAGGCATGTGAGAAAAGTTATTCACACGTGTAAATACTGACAAATGAGGCCCTCAGTGTGCTCACGGATGATATTTTTTAGTATTGTTGTCACTGTCAATAAATGAACTAATAATTAAGCAGCACTGAAAATATATGTTGGCTCCGTGCTATATGTAGGCACAATTTATTACAGCACTTTTGAGTCATTTTATTGGGAGGCACGCTATCTGTTTATGGAGTGGTGTGTTTAATTGGGTGGTATATTGATAGCCCACCCTGAGCTCTTGGTGTTCGCAGATGTGCAAGGGCGAGATGTGAGCAAGACACCCCTGAAAATAAAGATCACAGATTCAGCAGTGATCTGGAAATGAAGTCAACGGCATGTCAGGAATACCAAGTTGACCACAGTTATATTTGCAACCACAAGACGATATTTGCATTTGACTCTTGCAGCCTTCTGTGATGAGGATGGATAGTCAACAGCGTGTGCCAAAAGCCTCAGCTGCCCACAGTGTGATACCCTGTGGCTCCCCCTGGGAATCAGGGCTGTTCCCAGTGCCAGTGAAACCTCCAGACCATCAAGTCCATGCTGTGCTCACCTCCATCTTAGTCTCATACAATCCTTGACAAAGTCACATCCTTTCAGGCAGGTTTTCGGAAGCAGGTTTGCTTTTGTGCCTCTTCCAGGGGCTCAGGGGAATAATTGCTCTCTTAGTTCAGAGGACAGAGGTGCAGAAACCCTTTGAGGGCTACCAGAGTCCCCAGCAGTGATGCTCTCCCAGCATGAGCTCTTGTCACACAAAATTGACTTCTTTCTCCTGGGTCTCAAGCAAAGCAACTCAACGCTGCAATATTGCCCCCTCTCTTAACTTGAACCCAGGCCTCCCAGCTGCAAATTCAATAGAAAGTGCCTGCTTTCTACTGAAAGCTGCTTAATTGGCTGCTGTTCTTGCTCCTCCAGCCGAATTTGCATTAAAGAAAGACCTGCGATCTTTGGCATTCCCTGTGCAGAGCTCCATATTTAGCGTATAGAGCTGGCAGTTCTCTTAACGCCCACATCTGTCTCTGCTCGCCACAGCTGATTTATGTTTAATATCTTGAAGGCATCTGGTGCCAGTCCCACGTTGAGCTCTGGATTGTGGTGGTCCGTCTGTATTTGTTGAAATTGGGCCCAAAGAAGCTGGCTTGGAGCAGAGACTGCGAGGAATGTGAGCCAGTGGCCGTCCAGACAGCTCTGTCAGCAAGCTCAGGAAACGGGCTGAAAAATACTGGGAAGAGGCCCAGATTTCAAACAACCTGTGGAGCTCTCATGAGAACACACTGTTTTAAAACAGAAAGTTGAGTGATATTCTTAATTACAGATTTTTTTTTTTAAAAAAAAGGTTAATGATGTCCTCTGCCCTTGCAGAATGGAAGGCATGTTCCCCAAATTGCAATCATCGAACAAGCAGCCTTCGTCCTCTTGCGTGGAGATCTCATTTCCATGGCTGCATGAAGTGTTTTTTCTTCCCAGGCAGAGATAGAGATCAGGACGCTTTTGGGGTCCCACAGCTATGGGTTGACCTGCAGATCTTTACAGCAATACTGGCCACATTGACAAATCTTTGGCTTAGGGCTTGGCATTCATGGTCCTGTGGAGATGGTCCACCACCATCAAGTAGCTGGAGCTGATGGTGGTTTTTGCTGTTAAGGCTGTCATCCCATAAACCAGAAAGCTATCAGCCCAAGAGCTTCAAGTCCAAAGGGCAGTTTTATCTTCTGAACTAATGAGCTCCATGGTCTTATATCAGTGACAGGATACCTTGAGCACAGATATGAATTAATTAAGCACTTGCTTTAGGTCTCAGTCTTGGAGTAACGGGGTAAAATGCAAGAGTGTGAGTTATTTGTTAGATGATCTAATGGTCCCTCTTGGTCTTAAATTTTATGAATTTAGGCTCTGGATGGAATCTGGTGTATTGTATCAGTCAGAGTCTAGCCTGAGAGAATGAATTACAGCTTTTAATCACGAAGAGGCACCTTGTACCCTGTCTGCAAAGCTAAAATAGCACTTCGATGCTTTCTCTTGAGAAATCCTCATTGGGTATTTTATTTTTATTTATTGGTCATGTGATTAGGTCAGCATATCTGGAGCTTGGGAAATGGCACAGATTTAATATTGGGCTGCAATTCATTATATCTGAGCATTTAAGCCTATATATGTAGGGACAGCGTTTCATTGCTTTTTCAGGTCAGGAAGTGACTATCCCATATCCTGACTTGTACAGACCTTGCAAAGAAAGATCAGTCAAGGCTGTGTTCCTTGGATTTTAGTCATAGTTCACTTGATTTTTAAAAGATTTTACCTCAATTAAAAACCACTCAGAAGATGAGCTTTAAAACACTGAAAGGGGCTGCTCATAAAATGTAAATTGGGAAAAACCAAAAGCAAACTCGGTAAGAGTAAACTGTCTTATTTAATTTGAAAATATTTCATATGAATGGAAAGAGATCCTTTCCTGTGTTTAGAAACTGATCTTCTCTTTATTATTCCACATGTCAGTGCTCTGCAAACTTTTTTGTATGTCAGTGATGACATTAGGAAGGGGAGTAAACAGAGAAAAACACATTAAATATAAGCTCTTGATAGTGACTCAAGGTTAAATAGGATAAAGCCTCCCTTGTAATATTTGTTAGAGCCTAAAATTATGTGGCTCTGTAAAACTGTAGCTATTGCTGCATTTCACAAAGATTATCTGTTAAATACCTGCTTCTTTTGGTCAGCAGCTCAGTGGCAATGATTTATGCCAACTGGCCTAGAAACCGTGAAAATTAGTTTATGGCTCAATCCTGATTCTCTGTTAAAAGTGTTTGTTTGAAAAGCAGGGTTGGGAGAGAAGGAGAGGATTTCAGAAGTTTCAAGTGGAATGGAAAACCCAGTGCGACAGAGCACTGGGCTGTTTAATACCTATATTTAGTACCTCCTGATCCCCGATGGCTGTTATATGGACAGGTATTAAATGCTGGCCTTAATGGAGAATTCTGCACAATTTAATAAGCTCTGGACAAAGCCTCAAATTACCGGTCCAGAAATAAGGAACTGCAAAGAACTTCTGGGGTCTGTTTCCTCTTTCTAATTACTTTGCAGGAAGTTTGTTCCAGAGCCTCTGGCTGCCAATGGAAATGACTTGGTCTGAAGAGACCACCAAATTCAGCAAACTAGATGTTTTCAGATCATTTATTTCCCCCCCTAAACCCATAAATACCTTTCTGGCCAGCGTGTGCTGCATATGCCAATATCGTTCTTTATCCAGCGAGTTCTCCTTCCACACCAGCATGTTTCCCTGGATGTGTCCCTGCTCCATCTCTGCTTTGCTAAGCTAAGGACAACAAGGTCCCTCTTCCACCAAACATCCTCATACCTTCCCATTGCATCCATTCGGGTTCAGATCAGATAACTGAAGGCACATGGTATTCCAGGGGAGCACCAATATCTTTCACCATCACGTCCCTATTTTCCTCTTCTCAATGCATTCATTAGAGTTTCACCCAACTCTTTGAAAAACAAGCCACACCAGCAGCTGGTGGCCTTTTTGAGAATGAGTCTATACATCAGGTCTGTCTTTTCCTCTATTATTTCCCACCAACAGGAATAGAATCGATTCTGACTTGCAGAAATTCTCACTCTCAGAAATTCTCTCACTCCTTTCGCTTTATATCTTGCTGCCTTAAATCTAACACCTTCTATATTACTTCAACCTTCAGGCTCCTCCAGCTCTTTCTAGGTGCTATGATGAGCCTCTTTTGTAATGATTAGGTTTCCGGGCTTAATTTTGCTTCTTTGCCTAATCTTGTCTAAACTTTGGTACTATGGTTCTTTAGAAGTGCATTTAAAATAAGTCTCAAGAAGGATCTTTGGGTTTTGCCTATAACCTCCCACCATCCAACCACTCCAGACAATGTGATTTGCTCCCATTTAGTAGGTTTCTTTCTGGGTTACAGCTTGGTGCAAGCTCCCATCTTCACTTTAACCAAAGACTTGCCCTGAAGCACTACATAACTCTGCTTAGAGAATGCAAAAAGATCAGGGACTTTATGTTAGAATTACCTCAGGTAAACTCACATCACATTTTGTCTCTTTTCTTTACCTTAATATCTGTAATCCCTTATTGTCTCTTTTTTTTTTTTTCCCCTAAAGCTTTTCAGATTTTCAGCTGCAGGAATCTATAGTTGCTCAGCTCACCCTAGTTGGATACATTTATTTCTACCCTGGCTAAGGAACTGTGCCAGTTTTTCCAGCATCCTGGGTGATTTTTTTTTTTTTCCCCTCTGTACACTGATTTCAGCATATTGAGTCCTCTGAGTTTTCTTCCCACCTCAGATGTGGTAACTTCCATTCCCAGCCACCCATGAGCCGTCCAGCCTTTACCCCATATTCTATATGCTCTTTCTTACTGAGAACACACGCAATATGTTCATTTAATTTCGGGGATTATACTCAGTTTCTTTTAATCTCATCGCCCTCCTCACTGCACAGCAAACTCACATCTCTTTTCTGGTTCTCTTTTTATTCTTCTGGTTAAAGAACTTCTGTTGTTTATTTTAATATCCTTTGCAAGGTCTAACTCAGCTTGACTTTTGGCAGTTCTCACTTTACCCCTATGCTCGCTGACCTCTAAAATGCAGCTTCTTCTGCAGATTTTTCTATTTTTTTCATTCTTATCCCTAACAGACCCTATGAAATGATGCAGTTAGCTCTGGACTCTTCAGGTTTTTCCTCTCTTATTTGCAGTGGGAGACCCACATTAGTCTTTCACTTCTGCTGCACAGAATTTTCAAACATACTGCAAGTAAAAATCAGCAAAAGCTTAGCTGGAGCTGATTGCCCTAATCAGAGCCTTTAATAATCAGAGATCAGATCAGATTTTTGAAATAAAATCAAGCAAGCAAGCTACAAATGTCAGGATTTTTATTCCATCCCCTTCATTGGGTCACAGTGACTGAAGTTTTATTCTGATTCTCAATCTCCTCTGCCAGAAGACTGTCTCTCCATGCCAAAAAAAAAAAAAAAAAAAAAAAAAAGGCTTAAAATGCATTAACTTTTGTGGGTTTTGGTAAAGATATCTACTGGTAATTACAGCTCAGGGCAACCAGGTCTTGTCATTTCCAGTAGTGTTTGGGCTCCATCTGTATCTGGCAGTTATTGTCTCCCGTGTTGAAACAATTCCTTGTCGTGTTACATTTTCTAATAGTATTCAAACCCTAAAATGTGAATGATTTTCTGAGAATTAAAAGATACAGCACTAATTTGAGCTTGACGCTACTGTCATGATGACAGATAACATATTAAATAACAGACCAAGGAACTGCAAGGGAATGAATTGAGGTGTTATAATATGAATAAAATAAATCTCTCCCTGACTCAGGATCTCACCAACAAAATCTAACAATACCAGCATTGAACCTGAGGAGATCCTTCGTATGATATGGCTGTTTACATCCACAGCAACTTGGATCCTTATGTTTAGAGAATAAACAAAATTATTCTCTAAATCTCATACACACATACATAGCAAGATGTACAATTATTGACTGCAGAGGTGCTGTCTCACTTGAATGAAATGTTGTCCCGCTGCCAGAAAGCAGGAACAACTTCCTTGCTCGAAAGAAAACTCTATATTGTCTAAGGTTTTGATATTGATTAAGGGTTTGATATATTTGGTATTGCCTAAGGGTGTGTTCCCCATAAGGACATAAAGAAATGAAAGTTACTTCTTCCTTGCATTGCCTGAAAATATTCTTCCAAACCGTTATTTAACCAAAAATTAAAGGCTTTAATTAGTGAGTTTTTCCAAAAGAAGCCTATTTGGCTGCCTTCATTTTTAATTAGAAGCCTGCTAGGTTTCTGCAATGTTTCCAAGGAAAGCTGAAAGATGTGGGGTTTCTTAGTAATTATTGATTTTTTGCACTTATAGTAGCTTTTGCTTTTGTGGCAAAAGTTTACAAATGCAGGAGTAATTTTTTGGAAACCAAGCTTTTTTTTTTTTTGTCTTTAACAAACATGAGGAAAATAACCTAGGGAAATAATATGCCCGTGTCCAAATTCTGTACTGAAACGAGCTCTTTTTTTGTTTCCTGGTGATGCCAGCTCACACAGTGTGGAACAAAACATAGAGGAGCACGCAGCTCCTGTCCTACAGAAACGCCAAACTGCAAAGGCAACCTAACAGCTGAAACTCCCATTGAGATACATGAGGGCTGAGGTTGCACAATCATGACTTAATCCTAGGTTACTATTTGCTTTATGCTTGCAAAATCTGAACAAATATCCAGAGACCGTATTTATTCAGCATCTCTGCCACAGAATGTCGTGGGGGCCAAAAGAATGCATTCAGGAAGGGATTAGATGAATTCATGGTGGATAAATTCACTGGTGGCTACCAAACATGGGAGTCTGGATGCAATGTCTGGTTTACGTAGTTTCTAAGCTGCTGGGAGCTGGAAGGACAAACCAGAAAAAGGATCATTCTGTTCCTGCCCTTGTTTTTACATTCTTTTTCCTAACCAATAACTGTCTACTACTAATAAAACATTATTATTATTATTATTACTATTCCAAATAATCCATGTTTAATTTAAAATCAGAAGTAACTACATTCTGCTGCATCTTCAAATCTTGTATTTTCTCATGCATCTTGAAACTCTGAACTCTTCTGATCAAGACTAGGTTCTTCAATGAAGCAGAATTTAATCAAGAAAAGAATATATTCTCAGTAGCACACTAGACATCCTCATAATCCCATCTGACTTCAAAGTATCTGTTATTGTATCTTCATTAGAAAGAAATTGCTTTCACTATTACTCAACAATGGAAGCGTTGATGTTTACCAAGCATTCTTGGAAGTTAGCAATAAAGGACTTCATCCTACCACTGTTTTTTACCTCACTCCTTCTCCCTTAGAACTTCTTCAGTCATTTCTGTGATTTTTCCCTTATGATTTCTTCACTAATTCTGTGATTCTAGAATTTACTTCTACTAACAGCTGTTGTGGGATGAATTTCTTCATGTCTAACTAGGACAGACGTGTTACCATCCCACTTCACTTTCAACCTCAATTGGTTTGATCTAAATATTGGTGGAATTTATTGTGATTGTGAAAAGTCTCACCTTTTTAAAAAAGTGCTCCTTAAGTTGGCTTTGAGAAAGAGCTGAACTTGGTGGCACGTAGGGCACCGGTGTCTTGCTTTTCTTTGTAAGTCAGAACTGAGTGTTTCAGAAGAGTCAAATTCACCGAGACACAACTAGAATGTTGTTTGGGGGAGAAATACCCTTTTTTTTCCACTAGGAAAAATGAGTCTTTTAAATTTCTACAGATATTTTGAGTTAAATATTTCTGAAGCATAGAGTAATTTTTTTTTTTCGTTGCTATAAAGTACTTCTATCCATGTGGGTTTTTTCCTTTAACTAGTAGGAAAGTGTTTTTGTCCCTGGGCTACATTCTACTCTATTGCAACTCTGTCAACTAAAGACACGATCCAAACCCACTGGAACTGAACAACATCAATGCAAAACCAATGGTAGACACCAACTCACTTGGACTATTAGAAAAGACAACAAAAAAGAAAATGTCATTTTCAGCCAGCCCACATGATCCTGTATTGCCCCAGCTTCAGTCTTCCTCTCCAAATAGATAAATGTTTGCATCACTTAGCTCCGATTATTAAAACTGCTTTCAGAATGTATAATGAGTAAGTTGGTTTCTGGTTTACCGGATAAAAACAGAGCAGAGAGAAACCCCTTCTTTTTTAACTGCCGAACATCCAGCCAGACAAAACTGGATTGGTGGCCACAAAATACCGTTATAATCAAATCTGATAGAAGCAAAGATTTTTTTATTCGCTACACACCACCAGTAATTTTATGCCCACCACTGGATAAAAATTAACAACAAATATCTAATATGCCTTGAAATGTGTTTTTGTACTGGCTCTGTGAGCAGTTTGCAATGCCCTCCCATCTATTTATCTCCTGCTTTGTTTGATGACAATCTATAGAGGGTGTTTTATTTCAGCAGACCCTAAGTTTGTCCAGAAATGTTGGA
>JAVSBS010000400.1:56923-100406 GCA_033124195.1 Coracias cyanogaster
CTACGTTTGTCAAAAAATGTTGGATTTCAAATTTTGTTGCTCAGTTTTGATGACCACATAGTATTGTTCACTGAAAGAGCATAGCAAGGATATCTGAACATGCAAATTTAAGGTCTGGTTTCTCTAATACCTTGCAAATCGCTTTCCACAAACATTTTCCCAGTGTACTTCAATTCTTATAGACCTTTATAAAGCAAAGTTCTTAGGGATTTATTTGGATGCTGAAATGTGTTGGTGAACAGAAGATGGACTGAAGAACATGCTTAAAGTTAAGAACCTAAGTAAACACTTTGCTGAACAAGCCCAAATGATTGCAAAGTGCAATTCCCCACCCCCTCCTTAAATTCAAATGCATACTCATGGAAATATTCTGCATTAATTTCCCATATGGTATTTGGACAAGCAAGCAGGGAGGCAGCAGAGGCTCCTGTAGCCACAAGTAAACACTGCAGAGCTTTCATGCTCTGGACCCGTCATTCCCATGGGCAGACTGATTGGAGAATGGGGAGTCCAGCAGGTTTTGGCACCAGGGAGGAACAGCAGCCTCAAGGCACCTGCCTAATTTTTAATTACCTGGCAGTTAGCGGCTGAGGAACATTACCTTGATCCAAAGAAGACACACGCAAAGATTTCCATTTATAGTAAAAAGCAAATATTTTCAAAGACCTGTTTAAAATAATGGTCATATGCATGAGCTTCGATTTGCATTATTTAGATGACTTGCTTCTCTGGGAGCTAATTGTATAGCTAATTATCATATTTCCTAATGCTGCTATGATATAGTTTCCTTGACCCTTGCACAGGAGATGTTATCTATGCCCTTGCTGAAACAAATAAGTTGGCCAACAAACTCAGCTCAGGCTGCAACTTGGTGGCCACAGGCTCACTAATGTCATCCTCGCTCAGCTGAACATTCTTCTGGCTCTAAAGAGTGTTTTGCCTTAGTAAAAGAATAATGAAGAACTTCAGGCTCAGGCCCGTGGCTGCTTCCAAACAACGCGGCAAGTCTTTTGGCATGACTTTGTCTGCTGGACTTCCCCTTCCCCATCCGAGTGTTTTCCAGCCCTTTTGTGGGCAGAGAGCAGGAGGAAGGATTTCCTCCCAGCAAATGAAGGATTCCTCTAATCTTTTGAGATCTATACTGCCCAAAGCATGGCAGGTCAGAGGCTTTTGTGCCATGGCATGGTCTACCTGCATGGCAGGTCAGAGGCTTTTGTGGTCTTGCTCCTACACCTGGGCAATGGGCACTCACTGCTTTCCTTTATTAAACTGGAGACCTTGGTGGGCTGCTGGAAAAAAAAAAAAAAAGGGAAAGGGGTACCGGGGAGGGGAGGGCGAGCGCGTGAGAGAACCACATGTGAACGTTGCCTGTGTAAGAACAGCAAGCTTTCTGGCTTGACATTTATTGAAAAAATAGATCTTACACTGTATCCACCCAACACCTGTTGAGAAACACTGACCCCATTACAGAGGTTGGATTTACACTGGCTCTGTATAACACCCTATAAAGGAGGCCACTGGTGCAAAAGATTAAAGAATGCTGTTAAGTAAGTTGTTTTATTTCTTTTGAGACTGAAAGAAAGCTGCAAAGTGAGAGAAAGCTTTCCTCGGTTATTTACTCTTCATTACTTGGGATCTTGAAGGGCCTTGTATAAACTGCTCTAGTCGGGTCATGACAACACTTTATAAGGTGCAAATGTTGAGGTGGAGCCAGGGCCATACTGCCGGGGAAGCAAATGGAAAGGTCCCTCCCGACTAAATGGAAAGTTAGTGCTAATAAAAGCTCATGACTTTGGCACGGCTTCCCAGGCACAAGGGGCCCATGAACACGGTTTGCACCAGGACTGCTGAGCCCCGAACAAGTGCCCCAGCCCCGCAACACGGCCGACGGCAGTTCGCGCTGCCTTCGGTGAAGTTTCTCCACGTGAACTTCGTAAAGTCCTTCTTGGAGCTAAAAATCGTATGTTTAAGGGCTGGGGGAAAAATCCCTTCTTTTTTACTAGCTGCTGTATAATGAATAGCCCATTTCAAAGAATGTGTGAGTTCCTATTAGGGCTGAGTGAATGCTGCAAAATGTTTTCAGTCCATATGTGCCCCAGTTTTCAAACAAATGGCTTTCTGTGTAGTCGCTCCCCTCTGCTCTCTGCCATCCCCAGTCATTTTGGGATCTGGTTCTACCTGGGCCAAGCCTGATGGAGATGGCTTGCCTGCACTCACCAGCGGTGGGATAAGGCTGTGCCTGCCTCTCAACCCATTTTGTTCTGTGAATTATTGCTCGTGATGGGAACCTCCAGCATTTTGGGGCCAAGCAGGTGAAGCAAGGTTTGCAAGGGGTCATGGACATTGAGTAGTCATATACAAGTAGGGCAGTGAAGGATTGACCTTAACCCAGCCACAGACTTTTTTGAGGCTTGAATATATTGCCTTGAGACATCCTGATCTATCTGAGGCATCTACAAGAGGCTGTCAGATCTGACACAGGACCTGTGGGAGACCCATATGCTTTGGGAGTAACTGTTGGGGCCAGAGAGACCCCTGAGGAGATCCCAGATAACATTAAACAGCTACATGTGGGTTGATAATTCAAGCCCTTTAATCACCCTCTGTCTGAAGACTGGCCGGAAGCACGGAGACTCAGAAAATCCCCAGCCAAAGAAGACAAACAGAAAAGAGATGTGTCCAGTGCTCAAAAGATGAAAATACAAAGGATACACTAAGGCAGGAGGGTTTGCTTTCATCAGTAAGGTTGAAGACTCCTCAGAGGGGTGAGGACCCTGGTAGGAGACTGTTTTGCTCAGTCACCATTCAGCAGAAACCTGCAGCTCTTCTGCACTGCCCCAGAATAAGCCCTTTCCTTTGGAGAAGATACAGTGCAAAGCCTGAATTCCTCCTTCTGTCTTCCCATGTGTCTAAAAGACAAGCTCTGGAGAAGTGGGCAAAGCGGCTGAGAAACCTCCAGATGTTCTCTGCTGGCTTCGAGATCTCTCACATTGAAGCTGTGACACGTTGCATCAAAAGGGCCACTTCAGGCACACAGTTCCTGTCCCTCCCTCAGATGCTCCTGTCACCAAGCACCCTCTCTGGCTACAGGCAGGGACGGATGGACTCTGGGCAGCAGATGTAAGGGTGTGAGAAAGTCTCCCTTTATTCAGCAGGCCTTTGAGGCAAACTTCTTTCTCACCCCACCCTTTCCACAGCTCTGTTTGGACACAAACACAATTTTTGTGTAGGAATAATTCCTTCATAGCCAGGAAATATACTCTCAATGAGACCTTCTTTTTAAAAAAAAAAAAAAAATATTTTTTTTTAATATTTTTTACAGTCCCTCTGGGCTGGGAATCGTCCCTTCTTTCCCACGTAGAGCTGTAAGGCTGGCATGTGCTCTGCATTTGCAAGAGGCAGAGCAGCTGCGTCGAGCTTGCAGAGTTGGGCACTTTGTGCGTTAGGAGAACTAAGCCCTGCAGGTTCACTTAATAGGCTTTGGAAATGAACCAAGGCCTGACGATCCCCAGGCTTGTTTTAAGCGAAGGAAGGTGGCCATCGGAGAAACGTTAGACCTGCCAGGGTCTTCATGCAGCTGGGACACACAGCGAGAGTCTGAAAAGCCAAGAGTCTGGAACCTGCGCTCCGATGGCTGCCGAGCCAAGAAGTCCCATTGCTGGGACAATAAACAAACAGGAACGGGCTGTGCAGATGAATGCCTCCTCTTTCGGCTTGCGTGGACTGTAAAATCCATATGCTTCCTAAGTCACAGTCCCCAGCATTTAGCTCTCAGGTCTTTAATGAGCAGAATGAACAGAAAAGAGTTTCAGAAAGTGGGGAAAGGGTGAGATATGTATTTAAAGAAAAAAAAATCCAACTGCGCTTTTCAAACGCTTAAGAGCCTATTAAATTAAAAAATCTTTCCATTACTAATTTCAGTTAATTACTGTCTTAAACAAATAAAGACCTTGGTTACTAGGATCAAAGGCTGGTGCTTGAAACTGAGGCAAATTCCCTTGAAGTCACAGATTTGGAAAAGCGCCTAAACACACAGCGCAGAGCTGGTGATGCGGAAGGCCAGGGAAGGTGAGCTGATGGGGAAGACAGACCCCTCCTTCCCCTTCACCTGGAATGTGGGCATGCTCTCCTGTTGTTTCCACCATCCAGATCCAGAAGAAATCACGGAGCTACTTGCCGGCTGCTGGTTGGCTGGGTGTTACTGTTCCCATCCTTCTCGTTAAGCTCCTGCATCTTGGCTCTGGAAAAACCCAAGGTCAGAGTAAAACGTACTTGGTTGCTGATGACTGATGACTAATTTGGGGTGAAAAGTCCTGCATAAGGAGTTTTCCACCCAAGAACCTAAATTCTCCACTCTGGCACTACTTCTTTTAGAAGTCCATTCAAAAAACAGATTTCAGGATGAATCAGCTGAGCAAGAAGAACCTGGCCCACTGGCTGAATATGTAATTGTTGTATCTCCGCAAGCAACAAAAGACCAGAAGGGGGGAGGCAAGGAGGGAGGAACAGAAATACTCTGGGATGACCGGGAGATGCACACGTTTTTATTTATCAGCTCTGTTTACTTTAAAATACATCCAACTGGAATGCTAGGTGCAGACATAAAAATTAAAATAGCAAACATCCTGGGCCAGGCTTTTGGAGGATGCAAATTGGCATGGGACTTCCCATGGCTTCCAGCAGAGCCTGCTGCGTTCACACCAGCTGTGCTCGGTTGCTCTCGGTTAAGTCAAATAAAGTCAGCTCCGCCACTGCAGTTGATTTTGCGAGGAAAGAGGAAGAGATGAGGTCTCTGAGGTACCTGTGAGCTGAACCATTCAGGGCATGGTGGGTCTAAATGAGACCGAAAACGAAGGAGAAGCCAACACGGGTCAGGGAGCGCAGGTGTGCTCCAGATACGAGCCGTGCTACGGCTCGCTGCTGTTCTTGGGTGGTCCAAAGGTGGAGTCCCGCTGAGAACTGGTTGCAGTAAACCAAGCCCTTGCCTCCTGGACTTGCCATGGACTCAAGGGAAGCAAGTTCAAGTGAGGTCAGCAGAAAGAATACCATCATTGAGTGGTAACAATGCATCCAAATTACCAACAGACTGTGAAATTTAGCCTCAGTCTGTTAAGAATGCTGGAAATGGAGAAAAAAAAAGAGAACAGTTAAACTTCATCTGCCCAAAAGGTGATGCTGAGGCCTTTTTAAAGTCTGCATGATATTTGTTGCATATTATTTATATGGTATTGGAGTAATCCTGTGTTTCCTTACTGCATGGATGAATCCCTTCCTGAAGCATCAGAATAGCTGGACCAGGCTCTAATGGACCTCTGCAGGGCACCAAAAATGCCTGCAAATCCATGGCAGCCCTGGCAGATTTGGGTGACCACAAATGGCCGAATCTGCAACTGGAAATACATCTCCTCAAACAGGCAGGAGGCTCCAGGGAGACTGAAGGTGCAGAAAGACCATTTTCTACAGTAGCCTGAACTGTGAATTGTGGGTTAGTCCCATCTGGGCATTTCCATCCATTTATATATACTTTGCTCTTCTAGCAAGGACTTCACGCTTGCTGTGGTGTGCTGGAGACCTCTTCACAGGCAATATATGGACCTTTCTGGATTACGCACTGTTACATTGGTGCTAGTGGCTGTGAAGAACTGAGACACCCAAATAGTCCTTTTCCAAATGAAGCCCCTCTAGTTTTTAGGTAGGGAGAGCAAAGCAGAGCCATTTAAAACTGAAGACAAGGTGTAAGAAACAGAATATTTACTTTACAGGAAAAGCTCGAATGACATTACGGTCAATGCACGTGTGACCAGTTTTGCCTGTTTAACGCACCTTTATTAGCCGAAGATAAGAGCCAGCCGACTGCGCTTGCAATAATACCGTCACAGAAAAACGCCCCAGTGAACTCTCTCTGAGATAACATCTCCAATAATCTTTCCGGTGTTAAATAAACAGCCAGAAAGGAAAACAAGAATGGCTCCAAATATTCATTTCTCCCTAGCAGTTGTGTTTTTGGGAGTGGAATGGTTCTGGATGGAAGATCCTACATATGGCTTAGTTAATGGATCGTGATATGAGCGAAAACCTTCCTAAAGAGGAATTCAAAAACGAGGGCTCAAAGAAGAGCCTTTCTTGTCCTAATTTATGGGCTGAATGCTTGCTTAAGGAATGCAAATAATCCCTAGCAGACATGACTGCCATCGACATCCACGGGAGCAGGCACTGCAACAAGGGGAGCTGGGTTTGGGCTGCCGAGAGAGTTAAGAGAAATGTGGCGGCATGTGGTAGTGCCTTCAAGGAAACTATTAGCTGAGGAAGCAAGTCACTTTTCTCTAATTTTATTAGTATTGGCCAAATCTGGGAGTTCTCACCTAGACTTTAATTGGCCAAGATTTCTCTTGAAGTCAGTTGGAATTTGCCTGAGTTAGGGGCTCCGTAACAGCTAAAAAAGGTCTTCACGATTCAAACCCACTGCCCTTTTTTGTACCAGATGCTCTGATTAAGTGTCAAGAAGTCCTCACAAGGCAGTTCATAGGCAAAGTATATGGGCTTCAAGCTGTACAGCCACCGTGGCTGACAGTGAACAATATTTTCCCTCGCATCTGAACACAATTAGAGAGGGAAAAGAAGACAGAGCCATACCTGAAAATGAACAAGCAAAAATTCAGATGGAGAAATCTCTGGGTCTGCCAACACCATTAAGAGTGCATATTTTGCTGTTTCACCTCCATTTCTACCGTTTTCCATAAACCAACATGTTAACTTATTTTGGTCCTCAGGGGTGAAGGTAGAGAAATAACCTGCATGCAAATTAACCACTTGAGGAACAGCAATACTTGCTTTGAGCTTTTTTCATGGGATTTCAGATTTGTAATCTCCGTGGTGAAAAAGTTTCTTCTCCAAACAACATGTCCAAAGAAGAAGGGTCAGGGAGTGTAGAGGCACTAGGCTATTCCTATGATCCTTTGGATACCAAAGGTAGTTTATCTGTAGGTGGAGTACAGATTGCTGCTGCTTAGGCACCTTGTAGAAGAGGACAGCATGTGAGGCCCATGATTTACACAGTCCCTTCAAGGATTCCCTCTGAGCTGGATCTGAGTCGAGATTATGTACATTTATGATGGATACACACTCTCAGTCACTTCTCTAAGCAAGACACCGGAGCAAAGATTGTTATACGTCTCCAAAACCCAAGCATGAAGAGAAACAACAATTCAAAAGTGAAGAAAACTGATCGTGAAATGTCTACCAAAGAGAGATCTTCACAACCCAGAGCAAAGATTGAATGAAAATGATCAAGCTTTGCTTCTTTCATAGGGAGGTGGTTGTAATTTGGTGTCCCCCTGGAAGCCACTCACATCTGAGATTCAAGGGCCACGGAAAATAACCCACAATTAATCCAAAGGAATTACATTTGGAAGGAAAATGCTATGGATACATTTGGGACTTGTGATGAAATTTTTTAGACCTTTCAAACAGTGGGTGCAGTGTCGACTCCATTGAGCTATGCTACTTATATCACCTCTATGCTTGACCCAAGCAGCTGTTTGATAGCTTATATTTCAGCATGTTTTATCCCCTCTATTTTTTTCATTTCCCCGTAGATTTTTGTTATAAAAACATCAGTGCATGTGTTTTGATTTAAACAGCTAAAATGCTGCTTAACATTGGGTATTTTAAAAGGTTGAGGTTTGTTTAAATAGAGGGAGCTTTCCTTTTCTATGGAAAATTGTAGGAAATTAAGAAAATGTTCTTGCCTTGGACTCTCTAAGCTTATACATATTGAAATTTGGGTGGTGGTCATGTGTGAGTGTGTAGGCACATACATAGGTGCATGTATGTATGTATGTATGTATGTGTGTGTGTTTGTGAATGGAGAAGAACCTTGAACATATTGGGAATTTCCCAGCAGTAGAAGTGGTAGGCCATTTTTCTTAAGACTTTTATTGCCATCTTTTTTTGGGCTAAGGTGTGAAAATTGGCAGCTCGTTGCCTTTTCTGACAGACTGCTGAAGATTGCTAATTAGAAATCAAGCCTGATTCCAAGCCAAACAAGCTGAGGCCACTAAGTCTTCCTAGGATGTTTGTCTGAAACATTTCAGTGAGCGCTAATATTTTCAGAAGGAACAATATTGTTAACCCATGTTCACAAGTGCAATACGGCACTTGTTATAACGCAAAACTGGTATAAAATTTGCTTTATGTGAGTGATCAGTCTTCACGCTCCTTCCAGCCAGGAAATAGAGCCCAAACCATATGATTTGTTTGTTATTTATGTAAGTGATAACACCGATTTAAGTGCAGGAGCTGGCTTTTTAGCAAGGTTTTGATGGTTTATTCATTTTCCCAGCTGGAGGGATTAAAGTCAAAGGATTTCCCAAAGGTCACAAAATTCAGTGATGCACCAGCCGCCGTAGAAGCCCTTCATCCTCCACCCCTTGTCATTCAGCTGGCTCCTCTGTGCTCTAACAAGCACCACACCGGTGAGGCTGAGGACAGGATTTTGGCCCCGTTTCCTCAACCTTATTAATTTCAAAGTGCTCTTCTACTAAATACACACCGCAGGCTTCACAAATCCACATTCTGGCCCAAGAGACCCAGTAGACAGTGAAATAATTTTCCCCAAAGATGTGATGGAAGCTTCATAACTCAAATCATGCAGAATTGGGTCTGACAAAGCATGGGCGAACACGCTGGTGTGAACAGAGCTACTTTGGCAGAAGGAGTCAGAGGAGAGGACTTCACATGCAATGTGCTCTCGTGCATCATTACTCACCCTGTGGTCTCCAAACCGCTGGTGGTCCATGAGGCATTAGAACATGGCCCAAGAGATGATAGAATTTTCTTTGTTGAGTTTTCTTTCTAATAAAAAGGCATATTCTGAAACAAAAATAAATGAAAGGGGAGAAAATGTAAGCCCAGAGCACTTAAAACTCAGCCTCATTTTTATTTGGTTATAAAGGAAAGCCCTCACAGCAGCACCACACAAGATGGCCCTTGGATTTTACATCCTGCAAAAGTGAGGTTGTCTATGGATTTATGGACACTGAAAAGCACTGAGGCAGCAAGTGAAGACTGGAATGAGAGAAGCCTTCTGCTCTCATTCTGCATGGAGAGTGATAGCCCAGATAATTGGGTCATATAATTTCTCTTTTTTTTTTTTCATATGAAGGTGTTGATTATAATGCTATGGGAGATGAGTTCTGCTTTCTTCTCACCCCATCTGCTTGTCACTCTGCATGACTTCTTGAGCCTCTGTTTGCTTGTAGTAAAATTAGGATCATTTTAGTGAGGGTCTCATCCTTCTACTGTTTTGGTGACTGTCTAAATGGTGCAAACCATCTGCAAATGCCAGAGGTGGTGTTGGACGGTCACTTCCTATGGTGCTGCCTGAATCTCTGGTCCATCACAGTTCTTTAATATCATGAATGATGGTGGCTGAAAGGTCTGTGATTTGGTGGGCAAGGGATGGGTACTATGAAAAGTGAGATTATTGTGAAAAACAACTTCGACAATTTTCATTTTTCCACAGACAAAAAAATAATTTCACTAATTGTGACACTACCTGGATTCACAATTGCAACACAGAAGGGATTATCCTCAAGTATTTTAGACAATGCTTTGGGAGAAAGCAAAGAGGGCAATTCTTTGTCTCTGAAATCAGCTATTTTTATTCATTCCATGTTGAGACTGAACCCACACAAAAGAAACATCCTTTTTTTTCCCACTGTGAACAGTTAGCCAGAATAATGCCAGAAGAATGGCAGCATCCCCCGTCCTCTCACACCAGAACTGCTGGATTCCTTAGGCTTTGTACATCAGCATGATGTTAAAGTGATATTAAAGTGTCTGTGATTTTGTGGCCACTGTGGAGCCGTGCAGAGGTGGCCTCGGAGGCGATCTGCGTTCCCGAGATGTGTGGTCTGTACCATGCAGACTTAAGAATGCTCTTTGTGGTGCAAAAGTTAGCCTTGAGCCTGCTTTATTTTTCTGACCATTTAAACCACTATCTCTTTTTGATCACGGCCATTTTTCACAGATTGTAGAGATCATTATTTGTACAGTTAACTGCTCTCTCTTTCATTTTTTACTGTTTTTCTTATATACATATGAAGTACTTTGGATCCAGCAGAGTTCATAGAGTACAAAGACTTGTGCTGGAAAAAAATATTTGCATTTCGCTAGTATTCAAGAGAAAGGTCAATAAAATAAAGCAAGATGAGAAATCATGGGGTGAAATGCTGGCCCCACCATAGTCAATGGGAGTTCTGCCATTGACTTTAACAAGGTCCAGAATTTCACCCGCGTTGCTCAGATATGGTGAATGACTCCTTTTTGTCCACATATTTCAAGCCTGAGGAGGCAAATGGAATAGAAATAAATCAATATCCCATCAGAAATGCAGATTTCACCTTGTGCTTTATGTTTCTGTATCCATAAAACATAAATTCTGGGCAAACTTTGATCTCCGTGTTTGACTTAGGTTTTTGTTATTCCTTCGCATTTCAGGAAGGCTGACTATTCCAGAGGTTGCCTGGATGGGCTCTATAGGTGGAACAACCTGAACGACAGAAATACACAGCATTCTTACAAGATGAAAGCATCCCTCATATAGGTCCAGGACCGGACAGGCTGTCTGCTCCACACAGTAACAAAGACTGAAACCATATTGGCGTGGTGCCTGATACAACACTAAATGCTTCCCCGTGGCTTTCTACTCCCAGGGAGAAAGAGCAAAGAAATCAGCAGGGAGACCAGTGGAAGTCATGGCTTGACAACATCAAAGAGCAGCTTGGACCCTATCCGTATAGAGAGAAAACGGTTGCCAGGATCCCATGAGTTGGCTGACTAATAAGTGAAGTGCTGCCAATGCTCTGATTCAGGACGACTTGGAGTGACCCAGTGAGTGATGGCCATTGCTGGTGGAAGCAGTTAGCAGAAAAAAGCAGGGAGATAAAGAAAAATAACCGAGCAAATACGGGAATTGGGAATGCATAGGAGCACAGAGGGAGCTGCGTCTTGAATCAAACGTCTGTGTTAGTAGTAAGGTCAACAGTGACTTCTGAGAAGGCATTTGTAGCCTTCATTACTGCTTCCGTCCTCTGACAGAGACACATGGGTGTATGGAGCTATTTGTCTTGTCCACACCGGGCAGGATAACGGACAACATTGAGGAGGAAGGAAGAAAACACATCATTTAAAACTCAGGATGACCAGATGCACATTTGCACTGGGATTTCACATGGTGCATATGGGTCAGCCCTTGCTAGTTATTATAAATGACCTCGTGCTCTTTTATGAAGACCAAGCCCCCCATGAGGGATGAGTGACTAGATTTGTTTGTGCGAGAGAAAGCAACTCCAGCGTATGTCGATCCAAGGCATGCTGCTACGGACAAGGGACAGGCAGCAAGAAAACGCTTAGTGACCGTTTCTTGGGTGAAGGACAGTGCAGGGTGTATAGAAAATGTTCCCTAGCTCTCCAGAGGTTGAAAAATGCATAAAATGGATGAAATGTATTGTAATCTTCAAGTTCATTTTCCAAACTGAGCTATTGGAAGGAATGTGATCAGCAGGGTGGTTCCTAGTTTGCGGTAAATGATTTCTCCTTCTGCTATATGCCAGTATGGTCTGTCCCTGCCGCTCCTGAACTTCAACTCACGCTGAACAACACTGCAAGACCTTGTTTTCTCCAAAGGGAAGCCTAAGGCAGTATTAAAGTCAACATCTAAGAAAGAAGAATGACTTTGGCCATAGCTACACCTGTGGCAGCTGAGTCCTGTCTTTAGCTGGGCCATTGGTTGACCAAAGCAACGGGGAAGAAGAGCTGCTCTTAGCCTCCTTTGATTTTTGGCAAAACACTTCCCTGTATTTCCATACCTCTGATTTTTGCCTTAGCTGTTTAAATTGTCAGCTCTTCAGAGACATTTGGTACAACACCTACTGCAACAGGACCCCAAAGTCTTCTAAGGCTCTGAACACCACAGTAATATAAATAATAAGAAAGCATTTATCAAAGCATACAAAGGAAACTCTCTGTGCTTTGATTTAAAGCATGTAAAATGAGTCTTGGAAAACATTCCTCCAAAGGAGTGGAGGATTAATTAACACTTGCCCAGCCCATTGCGACCACAGGCAGTGCTCGGAGCTCTCAGCACCCATTGACTTGCCACCAGGATTAGTTTTCTTCAAGACAGGGTACAGACAGGCACTGGACCTTACAGGGGCATCTCCTTGCTTTAACCGGGTCTGCTTTTCTGCACAAAGAACCCAAAACAAAACAAAGGGGCACAAAATTATGTCATATTTAAAGAGATGTGAAAGGAATAGTCTAGCATCCTTGAAGCTTAGGATGCTTATTGCTAGATTTTGATACCCTGCTGCATGTTTGATTAACTTTCAAAAACGGAAATAAATGAATCTTCTCCTGGACTGAGGTGCTGCCCACGGCTCTGCCCCCCCGACTCCCCCACCACAAGTCCTCTGTAACACAGAGCAGCGTCTGCAAGGAAATGGAGAGTCCTCGTAGCTGTGGAGAGACGAATTCCCAACCATTTGGTCCAAGTTTCTCAGTTTCCTTGCTGAAAGACTCAAAGCTGGAGTTTATCATCTCAGCTGGTTCATACTGCCAAGCACAAGAAGGGAAAATGGTTTTCCAGGTTTTAAGCCAGCATAATTTGTTTACTTTTTTTTTCAATTGTAAAAATACTTTAAATCCATCAATTCACTCTTCAGAGCTACAATAAAGCCTAATCTATTTGGACGCAGTGTCCAATTAACTTTTTTGCCAAGCACCCTAATAAAAATGGATTAATTTAAAACTATGCAGAAAAAAATATAGAGAGAATTTTACAGCAGCCATTTCTTTAGCCGGCCTCTCCTTTTTTCTGTATGCATGTTTGGATCATTATAATAGCAATAAAAAGACCTGGTGATTACCTTGCCTGCAAAAGGTCATTAGACAGGAATGGAAATTTGTAAAACCCCACGATTAATGGTAGATGAGTGCATACACACACACACAGGTACTTGAAGAAATATTAATATAATTATGGGATATGGAGAGGAAAGGGGACTGCTCTGAGTTTTAAATGAGTTATCTTCTAGGTTTGTGGGATTCTAGCAGCCTTGAGGAACCTCATGCATTCCTTAAAAATGAAATTCATGCTGTACCACCCCCAAGCACATCCCTGCATCAGATTTCTGAGGAAGGAGTGAGTGGGGTGCATGGGGAATGAAAAGAAACCTCCTTCAAGTGTGAGGAGCATCCTACCCTGCAGAGCTTGCTGGATGGGAATGCCGACATCCACAGCAGATCCCGAGAGCAGGACAGATGGGTTAAAATGAGGAGAGACTGTGCCATTTCTGTAGCCAGCCATAAAAGCAACCTACCCTAATTTCTCAAATGAACTTTGTGTAAAACCACAAATGCCAGGGCTTGACATTTATTGTCTGCCGTCTCGATCACTGTCTCAAATCAGGGACAGCAAATAAACACTCCTGGCTTGAAAGAATCAGTTGTCTGCAGAGACTTGAGTATTTTTCTTTGGGAGTATTTATGAATCTCGGTGTGATAACCGCTGCCCGGACAGTCAAAAATCTTTGGATAATCTGGGAGTCAGCACAGCCTGATGCAGGCTCTGTGAGCCTAAGGGAAATGAAACGCTGCCGACCTCACGGGACCCCTCTGCAATTTTACACGAGTGTGATGCTGCAGTGGCATCTTGCTGAGCTTCCATTCCCGTTCTATTGCTGGCATCCTGCATCTGCAGGTGATGGGGAAGTGCATCATGGCCTTTTTGGTTGTGGTTATGGGACAGCAGGGCTGGAGTGGCCACCCCTTGCCACGGGAGAGCACGGTGAGAGTTAAGCTACAGGTCTTGCAAAAGAAGAATCGGTTTCATCTCTGTTTAACTCCTCAGCTTCCATCTCTCCAGAGAAACACGATCAGGAAAGACAGGGATAGATAATTTAGGGAGTGAAACCGTGGAAAGCAATGAGATCCCATCACCTGGGAGCAAAGCAGGGAGACTTTGGGGTTACACCTCACCTAGGTGATCTGGGCCAGGCTGAATGATGGGAAACAAAAAGAAAAGGCCAGGGGAGCAAATCATCCCTCTTTCACTCAGCCATCACAGTCCACAAGGATTATTCTTAAATTTATACTTTAAAAGCATTGTCAGTCCTTGAGACCAATTTTTACATTTTAAAAGGAGCAGCAGAAGCTCAAAAGTTGAGCAGAGGGGTTCATTTGCATGCTCAATTCAGAGAAAAATTAAAGAAAAAAATCAAACTTCAAGAAAAACAATCTCAAACAAGTGAGATTTTCTTGCCAAATTCATTCAGAGGATTTTTTTCCTTCCTATCAGCTGCTTTTGTATCCAAGGACAATGTTCTTTTCCCCTTTTTGGAAAAGCTTTGGACTGGCAGTTGTTTATAATATCTTATTAGAATTTACTGAAATATTTTCAGCATAAGACCCATCTTTCAACTCCTCTTTCCTCACTAAACCAATAAGCACGTATTAAGGCACAACGCGCTGGGCTTCCTGTTTACACCCGCAGATGGCAAATTAATGCGTGCTCATTCCTCCCATGTATTAATCTCGCCTTTTCCCACATCATCCATAAAAGAAACCCAGATGGAAAGATTTAGCTTGAAATCTCTCCCTCCTCCTGCACATCTCCCCCACCCCCAAAATATTGGGAGAGGGGTTTTGGTAGCGCTGGTTACACTGCAAAATTTTCTGTGATTCCTTGAGTATATTGTTATCTCCCAGTGGCAATATAGGATTATACTGCTGGTATCATAGAGCACGTGAGATATTATAGTTCCTGTGCTACTTCTCTGCTTACAAGACCGGGAATATTAAAAAGAAACCATTGAAAATTTCTAATGCAAGGAGCTGGAAACTAATAGTCACTAATCTCAGCTCAGTGAATTCAGTGAAGAGACTTCCAGACCACTGACATGGGATTAACCTCTCCCAAGTCTTACAAAGCTAGACTTGGTGCAGGTTGTAAGCTTGTACATTGTTTATATGCTTTGGATGGCAGATATAAGGTTATGTTCGATAACCTTTATTTTTTCAAGGGAAAAACTTTCCATGAGATGCCTACGATGCCTTTTGTAGAGAGCTGCTTTGAAAGCTTTGGATGGCTGCTCCTTACGGTGTCTCTGCCAGGCGACAGACTATCAAACCAGTGTTACCAGTTGTGTTTTAGTCACCTGGGCATTTCAAGACGTTTCACAGTGTTTATCTATCCAGTAGTTTGGAGGACAAAACGCACAACTGCCTCACACCATTTGGAAGTGAAGGAATTACTAAATGAGCTCATGCCCTAAGAAAATGGACTGGGAGGAGAGTCATACCCAACACTCTCTCCTCCATACCAAATTTCCTGTGCCCGTTAGGACACACCTGCCTTATTAGCAACATTCACCACTTTCCAGGCTTCCATTCCTAGACCTCTTGGTACTCCTTCCCAACTTGGTCACCTCCAGCTCCAGAGATGTTGCATTGATCAACATTTTATGGGTGGGGATACCCCATAATATTCATTATCTGCAACCACAATTATGTCGTGGCCAATTCCTGATCATCCTGCTGGGAGGAGCTGAAGCTCAAGTGAGTTGGTGCTTACCTAAAGGCTTTCCACACTGTCAATTAATTTTACTCGCTAGTGCATACCACGGGAAAAATTCATCAAAGGGAATTAAAGGACGGTTCCAGCGACACATTCATCTCATTCTAGTAAAAGCAAAACCACAGATACATTATTCTAATCCTCAATTATTAAATTGCTTAAAGGAGTTTATTGCACTGAAGCATTTTAGACACGACGCCAGCCATTTGAAGCCCTGCGTGCCGCTGCACGCTCTGAACTACCCATGAACTCGGGGTGCTCCGGCATTCCCAATACCCAGGTCACGCAGCAGCTTCAGTTCAGCCTGCAAAGAATCTGAAATCACTGTGCAGAGAGAGCACAGCTCCAAAACCACGTGCCAAGGGTTTTGCTGACAGAAATATGAGCCAAAAAGTCACCTATTTTGCTTTTATACCGTACTCACCTTAAGGCAGGGCATCTTCCTATGGAAGCTGGTAAATTTGATGGAGAAAGGACTCTTCCTTCAGGAGATAATGACTGGGAAAAGCTGAAAGATCAGAATTAATTGCCATGAAAATGGTAATATGTTTAAAAGGGTTTTTGTATGGATGTTTTCGGAGCTCTCTGGATGTTCTATTTTGTTTTATGAGCATTGTAATAGAAATGTTATTGTTCTTTTTGAATGCTGTATTTCAAACCTTTTTTTTTTTTTAACTTGAGAAACATCCCTTCAGGAAACTGGGAAATCTGTACAGGCAAGGAGGGAAACAGATTTGACCTGAAAATCAAATGAAAAATGAGAATCAAAGGAAGCAAATGAAAATTACCAACAATATAGAAGTAAACCAAATGTAATAATGATCAGTGACCTTCACCTTAACCTTCAAAACGGGGGAAAAATGTCTAGACAGTCAAAATATTTGCAAGAAAATTTGCAATAAAAATACTCATCTCTACTCCGTTAAACATCGAGGCAGGATCCAGTGGAGGGTTCGTTATTTCTCATCCACTAATGCTCTGGAAAAAAAAGAATAAAAGAGAAGAGTTACACAACTCTGAGTAGTGAATTGTTCAAGGAAACAGAGTTTCCTCCAAGACTGATAAATACCATAGGCTATTTCAAACAACGGTGTAGTAAATCAGAGAGAAGTGCTGTCACATTATACAAGGAAGTCAAAGTGATTTGCAGAACCCTAAATGTTTCTTCATTACCCTTAATCCTATACCATTAAAGTAATGAGGATCTCTGATAAGGTTTTCAGACAGTGACAAGGGAATGGGAAAATTATGGGCATTTTTATTTAAAGCATTTTTTGTCTGTGCTTTTGGTTTAGAATATAATGAAATATTGTGAATAGTTTTATGAGGTTGCAGTGCAAAACCCCTGTACATCAACCTAAAGCTGCTTAGCTTTGTCAGAAGTTGAGAACAGGACCAAGTCATGCTGCTATCCTGGATTAAAAAGAAAAAAAAGAGAGATATAATATTTTATATCTTACTATGCTTTTTCCATGATGAAAATTCAGAATATTTAAAAAAAACCTCAAGCCATTCCTGTTCAGGGGCACAGAAACCATATTCGAAAGGCAAGTAATTAAATACTAGGTTTTTGCAACCAGTATAAAGAAGAAAAGCGAATAATGAGAGTTGTTTCCTTAAATGACAGATGTCATGTGTACTCTTGACACAATATATAATCCAAGCACATGTTACACTAGATCTCTGTCATGTATGGAATGACTTGTATGGGTACGATACATTTAATATATGTAGTGGACGTGCTCGGATAGAGATCACACTTATTTTTATATAAGCTCATTGTGTGTAGCATCATAGTGGGAATAAATATAGGTTGTGCTCACTTTATGCTACAGACTTAATGATGTTTGCATCTCGATGGCTATATAGACATGGACAGAGAGACGGCAAGAAGTTCAGAGCACCAGGAATGACTTTGCTTTCCTTTCTCACGAAGCTGGGCTCGGTTCCTTGGCAGGAGAGAGCGTTGCTTACTTGCTGGTTCACTCTGGGATTTGCCAGACCCTCAGAGATTTTGATGGTAACCATTTTCTCCATCAAAGTGGTGATTAGGGCTGAGCATCTCTGCACACAGCCAGAGGACAAACCCGTGTGACTATTCACCGGCAGCAGAACGCTGCCTGCGCAGAGCTTAATCCAGGGGGGTTCCTAAAACGCCATGCTCCCCGATGCAGGGAACACTGCTTTAATTCTTCGGAACGGGATTAAAAGAAACATATGCTAATAGAGGGGTTGCTGTTAGTGCAGCTGCTGTACACAACCCCGCGCAGCAGCGACAGAAAAGCCATAACTCACTGCTACTAGTGAGCTTTCTGCTATTTATTTATTGAGTTCAGCCAACAGACTTCGAAGTGATTTAGATGTTCCTCAAGATAAAAACAGTATAGTAGTCAGGATTTTTAACGAATCCAGCATTGCATCAGCAACGGAAAGGCAGCAGAGAGGGGGAAATGACTTGGGTGTCAATGGGCACAGTTTAGTCTTTTTGCTGACCAACATTAGCAAAGACCCAGAGGTTTTACTGCTCTTCAGGCATGTCTTTTATTTAAGTACAGAAAAAGAGACAATATATGTACAAAGAACAATATATGTACAATATACGTACACAGAGCAGCACACTAGTGGAATGGCAACAGTTCTCCAAGATGCCAAATAAAAAGAAAAGTAGTAAATGGCAAGAATCAAAACAAGGGAGGCTCTGGAAAAAAAAGAGAAATCAGTTACTACAGGGAATAAAAATGTCACTGTCAGATGATGACAGGAATTCCTACTATAAGAGATTTAGCGGTGAAGGACAGATTCCTTTTTTTTTTTAACTTAAAGGCAAAATGTATCTTAACTCTGATGAGCATTTTTGAACTTTGAACTCTCTGACCTTTAAAGCCTCCAAAATAAACCCTGGCCAGCTCTGAAGAAATGGCAACAAACGGCAGAGTCGGTCCCTCGGGTGGCTTCAGCCACAAATCTGCGGCATCTTTTCGCTCTGTCCAGAACCACTGTGGTGGCAGCAGCTCCTGCGGACAGACAGACAGCAGGCAAACTCTGCATCCGTGCTCCAGCCTCCAACTGGAGTCACCCGCTGGGTTTTTCCAAGATTATCCCAGTGTTAAGGCAGCAGGGTAAAGAATTAAGCTGGGGAGATAGACTATTATTGTCTCTGCTTTATAACGGATGCCAGAAAAGTCACATTTTGCCCCATTTTGCACCTTTTCTCCCTCATCTAGTTTGCCTGAGTGAGGGTGCAGCACAAGATTAATCACAGACTAATTTCTGCCAAGGTATAAAACACCCTGAGCCTTTTTGTATTGGAGAGACCTTTAAATTCTGCCCAGCTGCAAAAAAACCCCAACTGTTCTCAGTTGCTCCATAAGCAACTCTGGGCCTCAGAAGAATAAAAAAATCACCCCTTTTATTCCACTTTTAGCAAGTTTCTGGAAGCAAATGAGACAACCTGCAGCAGTTTGCAGCAATCCGAATATTCTTTGAGCAGGTTAGCTAGAGATGTTTAACAAGCCCACGACCACATCTCTGCCTTCAGGTGGCAACAGGAGCTTGTCAACCTGAGAAGCATCAATGCCAGAGGCTGCTCTCAAACCTTAACCTTTGTGAGAGGCTCGGCACAAGCAAAGGGAAGAGAGGAAATCACACGGAGCAAACCCCGCACCTCTCTTGGTGGAGCATTTTTGCATGGAGTGAGAAAGAGGAAATTGGTGGTTACAACATCTCCTGAGCTTTACCTCTCCCTCCCTACCTGTCTGTGTCCTCATAAAGTATAAAATGGTGCCATCTACTGACTCTGCATTTTAACAACTCCAGCGCAAAACCTTGAAAGCTGATTTTTTCCATCCCTTCATCATTGGGTTAAGGCTCTAACCAGTGCACGCTACTCAGGTGGTACTAAAGCAGCCGTAAACTGATACTGGAATAAAATATACTAGTGCTAGCGGGGCTGTTGCTAGGGATTCAACCAGCTGGTGTCAATCCAGAGCTCCTACTGAACAGGCAGAGATCTTGTGGAGGTCTGGATTTTCCTCTGCAAAACACAGGAAGCTGTATTTGGGAAGGCAAGGATGGGCAGTGGACTTCAGCAGCGCCCAAAAGGCTTGTTGTTGTGCGAGGTGCACGTGAAATCCCTTGTCACGTTATTTAAGATGGGAGGAAACACCTGAAAGGAAGGACGACGTGGCTTGAGGCAGTAACATGAGCGGGGTCACTGGTGTCTTATAGATGGGGGGAAAATAGCCTGCTTGGGAGCTGCACACCTGTGGAGGAGGATGTGTCATCTCCTGCCACCCGCTGTCTGTTAAGTTGCTTTAGAGAAAGTTACTTCACAGCTTGCCAGATAGGTTAAAAAAAAAAAAAAGAGGAAGGGGAGCATGATTTCCCTGGTGTGGAGATCTGTAGTTAGAATGGCCAGTGCTGATATGAACACTAGTTTGTGATAACACCAAAATGATGGGGTGAAAATGAGCTCAGCCCCAAAGATAGAAAGATGCTTACGTTGCTCGTAAACCACTCTAAACCCAGCTACTAATTAGAGAGAAAAACACCATGTTATGTGCGTGCCCAATGCTGCTGAGGAGGGTTTCTTGTGCGATATACATATAGCCCAGGTTCTCAAAGCATATTAACTGCGCAGAGAGTGTACACATCTCAGGACAACCTTGATTTGGGAATAACTTCAGCTTGCAGCACCTACAGTAGCCCATCCCAGAGGACAGTTTCCCATTTCCCAGCGGAGTTACTTAGAACATGGTGTTTCCCACATCTCCTGTGCTGGGTGAAGTCCACTCTGTGCCTGCCGGCACATGGGCCTCCTGCAAGCTCTCCACATTCCCACTTCTCCATCCTCCCACCATCTAATTGCAACAGGCTTTGGCTCCTTGTCCAGAAGTCCCCGGGTGACAAATGAAGCTGTGTAACTTTCCATTTACCAGCCTCCTCGACAAGGCTATGCAAGCGCTTGATTACAGCACGTTATCAGATACCAGCACTGGGATTTTTCCCTCTCCTGTTGTTTTTACGACGACAATAAGTTGTTACAATCTTTATTTTACAAGACAGCGCTCATTGCCCGGGCCGACTGAGCGGGGTCGCTGATTGCCGTGACTTCCCTGCAGGTATAAAAGCCGGTGATTTATGGCAGGGGAAATTCATATTAACCATAAATATCTTAATAACTAGCCATCTGGGAGAGCGAGCGGGCTGTGCATCCAACACAGACTAATTGCCGTTTAATGGGCAGCATCTACAGCTTGCTGTAAAACAATGCTTTTGGCGGCGGGTGTTGCTGGGGTTATAGAAAGGGCTTTTAATCTGCAAGAGGAAACATGCCACCGTGGTGCCGACGGCTGCTCTCAGCTCAGCCCTGCTATCTCGCATCCCACAAGAGCTGATTATCTTGTATTAAACAGAGAGATCCATTGTCCCACCCCCAGCCAACAACCGGACCCGAAACACCCGGCCACAGCCTGGTCTGACATCAGCATGGCTGTGGCCACCCCCCAGCTCCCATATGTCCCCAAGGGGACTCACATCTCCCAGCCTCAGGATGAGGATTGTAAACACAGCTAAAGACTCACTAATATTTTGGTTCTCCTCCATCCAGGAAGGCTTAAACTGGTGTTCATTTGGTGTACGTGGTGGAAGGTGGACACTGGGACACCACGGTTTTCTACACGAGCTTCCTGGACAGTAAAATGGGAGGTCTGGAGATCTCTCAGCTCTGCATGACCACCCGGTGGGCCCCATGTCCGAAAAGGGCTGCTTCTTACCAGCTCACCCATTGCGATTTTGTTCTTAACCCAGAAGAGACAGCTCTTTGGATCAATGCCTTCCCCCAGATACCGACCTCCCCACTCCTCTCTTAACTCAGACTTCAAAGGCACCAAATCCCTGTGGCACTTTCACTGCAGGGGGAGATAAATGACTCTGAGGATAGTTCTCATTTTTTTTTAAACTTAAATCTCATAGTTTTTAGTTCACAGAGTCCCTTTCAACCCATAGGGAGGTTTCATCTGTATCACATCCTCTGCAGAGGTCTAAGCCAAAGAACCTCCTCCGGGTTTACACCCAACTAAGGTATTAATGAAAATAAAATGACTGCGATGCAACCCGTGGTTCTGCCTAGAGGTCTGGCAGGAAACACTGCTCATGTATTAAATGTCTCCTGCTTTTCTATTCGAGATCATTGTTCTGAGAGAGTCCTGCGCAGAAGTGAGTGATGAGGAGCCACAAAAATAGTTCAAAGGTCTGGCCATTTCCCTGTGTAGCCACACTATTTGATGGAGTGTAGCTGAAAACATTATTAAAGAGCTCTACTGTTCCAGCAAAACTCGTCAAAGTTCCCTGGACCAAGAAGAAAATAGCTTTCCACCAATCTCCCTTTCCTCGCTTCTGATGAATTTAAACACGAGAGCTATTAAATACTTGTTATCAATTTTTTTTGGACTTCAAAATGAATCTAAAGTTCTGGAAATAGTCTACAAAAAGATTGTTTGGGCTACCTATGGTACATGAACAGTAGACAGGGAAATAACTCAGTCCTGGGGTGATGAGGAAAAGTCCCTATAAAGGGAAAAAAGAGCCAAGAGAACAAATGTACCCCTGGAGAGCAGAACATGCCCTCCAAGGTGTTCATGAGGCATCAAGTTTCTTTAAGCTAACAGTCCAAACGAGATGTCACGTAGGCAGGTGGTGAAACACTTGTGGAAGGTGACAAATGCTCTGTGGTGCTCTATTTATTCTCCAGCCCTACAGCCAGTCTGTGTATGCTTCACGCAGCTGTCCTGAGGCCAGGCAGGCTCTTGGAGAACACCTCCTCAAACACACCAGAGCAATCAACACGGGCTGCAGATGCTGCTTTATGGGACATATGCCCAACAAACCCCTTCTGATAAGTACAGAAGGTGTGGAGCTGTTGCTCCTCCTTCTCCATGCCTCTTATTTTTTTGCTGCTTGTCACTCAGTTCTCACTCAACGCTTGTGCTTTGAGCATGAGTATCGACAGACCAGTGTGTTTGCTGCAGATAATTATAATGATTCAGGAGTTTAAATCCTCTTATAGTCTCCTCAGCATCACCCAGAAGAGTTTAACATGTCAGAGCCTGATAGGAAAATTGCCGCATTCAGCACCACGATGTACAGAAACAGCCTCTTCCACAACCACCTGGAAAA
This sequence comes from Coracias cyanogaster, assembly GCA_033124195.1. NCBI lineage: Eukaryota > Metazoa > Chordata > Aves > Coraciiformes > Coraciidae > Coracias > Coracias cyanogaster. The sequence continues at coordinate 79,737 of JAVSBS010000400.1, forward strand.
ATAAAGCTCAAGATCCAATTTGCTCAGCACAAATCAGCGTTTCCTGCAGAGACATTAGTGCCTCATGCTGCTCTCTGCAACCCTGGCGCATGGGATGGCAGATGCTTCCACACCTCAGCGCTGGTTTTCATGGACTAAAAAGCAGCTTTTTCAACTCCTCTGGAATCAGGGTGCAATGCAAAACCTTACCAAGCTCTGACTTCTCCAGGTGGGGCACTTGTCTGTGCTGAAGGTCAGCTACCTGTGTGAACAGCTGTCCTTCCAAAGTCACTTATTGGAAGTGAACACATCGCTTCCTTGCCCCTGTTTAGATGATCGAACTGGAGATGATTCCAGTGCTGTTGCATATTTGTCTTTTGGAAGCAGAGCCATTGGGAGAGCAAGTCAGACATGCTCCTGCACCATGGTGCAGCCACTCATGTGCCAGGAAACAAAAGGGTGGTGAAATACCATTTTCTGTCATGACTTTTTGGCTCAGCATTCCTAGACATCAGAGAGGACATGTGGTCCCACCCGGCTATAAAACTGCAGCCGGGTCTGTGCCTGGGAGGTGCTGTGATCGATGTCACACCCTGCCATGGTGCCCGACTGGGAGCGGTGGGTGGAGGACAGACAGCAGCAGCACCTTGGATCCATCTCATACCTAAAGCCTGGATGAAAACCCACTAAAGCACAGGCAATAGGCATGACCTGCACCTTAGCAAGTGCATCCTCATCATTTTGTCTTTACAGAGCTACCACAGACCCAGCACTGAGCTGAGAGGACAGGAAGTCAACACTGCCCATGAAGGCATAGCCTGGTTGGGGGGGAGGTTTCAATCCTCTGTCACCTCTTCTGCCTTCCTCCAGTTTGACCTTCCGCATCCCCTCTCCAGAGGAGATCTCCAATAGGCAGGTTTAGGCTCCAGAACTTGAAAAGCTGGCAAAAGCCAATTTCTGAGTTGTCCTCAGTTGCATATTCCCCAGTGCTTACTGTGGGGGTCGGGGGGCTGAGAATCCCTCAAGGCAGAGGCACATCTGGACTACCATGTGTTGGCACAGGGACTTCAGCCTCCTCTTGGTCTGTTTTGTTTTTAAACACGGTGATAACACATGCATTATCAAGCTGTAAACTCTGAAATGGAGGAGGATCAGGTAGGGTTTGTGGATGGAAAAAATGGATTTCACAAGACCAAGCACAGAGAAGTGAAGCTCCAGGTGTGCTGACTATGAGCTCCATTAGGGAGATGGACTGAGTGCCACCACCACGGAATTTACTCCGCAGAAACACCGAATGTTCTCATCTCTGTTATGGTTTTGGAGTGGGACAGCTAATATTTAACCCAGGGGATTAGAAAACCAACCACGCCATCTTCCCTAGCCAAGACAAAGACTGAGGGGTGGAGGTTTACCCAGCTGCTGCTGTTAGACATCCTCCCAAATCCAGGTCTCAGCAGATCTGGAGGCTGTTTTTCAGCACGTTGCCTGAAGTTACAGCACACCTGAGCTATCTTCACCCACTTTTCCTCTGTCCTGCAGCCGATGCATGGCAAATGCATGAGGCAATGCCAAGCCCATACAGGGTGCCCGGTGCTGTACATGAATCTTCTCCAAAACCCTCACCACAACTGAAGCAATTTGCAACCCATTCCTTGTTTTCTTCCTTGAAATAAAACTGACTTGAAGAATTGCTATGATAAATGAACAAGAAGATTCATGGCATGGAGAGTAATCCCTAAGAGGAGTGGAAAGAATACAGCTTGGCAGGAGAATGCCGGGCAGTTGGTACATAAATCTCTCACAAGTATGAAGACAACTGGCAGGCAATGTCAAAGGCATTAACACCTACCATTGAGTGTAATTATTTCAGTCTGTTACCAGTCTCGGGGTTAATGTGCATTTCAAAAACTCTGCGAGAAATCAAAGCCTGGGAGGTCTGTGCAAGCCATTCCAGGAGGCTGCCCATTTTATTTTGAAAGGAAGAATTTAGAACTGTGTGAAGAGTGAACTTTTTTTTCTACCAAAGAGTGGAGCATTTCACAATATCAGCTTCAGCCAATAATCAAGTTGTCTTATGTATTAAAAATATCTTGAAATTCAAAAGTATATGCACATTTCAGTGGAAAATACCTACAGTAAGGCTAAAGCACTAACCGAGAAAGCCTCCACAGAATGTCTCTGCCCACACATTTGCTTTTCCCTTTGAACACAGTGTCTGGATTTTGATAAAACCCATTTGTAGACGCTTCACTCACTCAAATCACTCCCCTTCCCAAGGAATGTTATCCTCAGATACAGCCATTTTACGTACTCATGACCGCCAGGGTCAATGTCTTCTTCCAAATAACAGCAAGTATAATACTTTGACAACAGCAGCACAAGAAAACTTCAGTTGATGGCTGCAGGGAAGTTTATCTACACTGAATATCCACGCTGCAGGGAAGAGCTACTCTGCTGTTGGTGTTACCCAGAGTTCATCTATACTTAGCCATGGCAAAGGAAAGCCCAGGGCAGGCTTTAAAACTCCTTTGAGATATGCAGTGCATATTTTGGAGTTGAGGTAGTGATCCGTTCAAAGCTGACACTGTTACGGCTAACTACACCATGGTCACATCCCAAGGACTGCTGTGACCGTGATCTCAGAGGGCATGAGCATCCATCTCTTGGAAGACAGAGAAACGACCTGTGAAAATCTCACAGTAAGAACTTCTTTCCTCTTCTTGTCTTGTTTTTATTGATATTTTGAGATTTTTAAAGACTGAAGATATTTCCTGCCAGATTATAGTCAACCTTATAAGAGCATTCTGCCATTGCAGTAGGTGTGCAGGGAAGAGGGGCTAGATGCTCATCAGGTTGAGAAAGCAATGAGAAACACCTTGTTTTCTCCAGAAAACCTGGGAGATGGAGAGTATCCTTTACTCTGAAGGACGATCCAGGATGATTTCTGAAGAAGTTTATACTTAGAAGTGACACAAGCACTATTAGGGACTGGAATGGAGTAGAGGAGCTCCAAACAGCAATTTAAATGGTGTTTAATAAGCATACACATAAGGGGGAAATGGCTGGTGATCAGAGGAGACTATTTTTTAAGTAGATTTTTAAAAAACCAAACCTTTATTATTTTTCCTTCACGGAGTTGCAAAAAAACCATGCTGACATCTTTGTCATCAGACACACTGCTCTCCCTCTCTGCTCTAACAACCACCGTTTTCTGGGCATGAGGGAAAATCCATCAATTCTCTAGCAGTCTGCCTGCACTTTATCCTCTTGGAGTGGGGCATCACAGAAAGGAACAGGAGGAATCTTTGTCATTCTGAAAGTCTCTTATCTCAGTTTCTCCCCTTCACTTCTGACACATCTTTGCCCTTCGGTATCCGCAGCCCCAGGGATGCCAGCTCAAGGCTGCAGCACCACCAGTTGCCAAAAGCCTCTATTTATTAGTCTCAGTAGAACTCACTCTCTCAATGCCAAACACAATTTTACAAGGTCCAGAGACCACTTCTCCAAATACCAGTGTCATTGCTTTTTCTTTTTCCTCCCCAGCCTAGGACAGCAATCTGGCTGCACTTAAAACACTTCGCTTCCCATCTTTTATCCTTTGGAAGGGACTTGGGAGGTTTATTGCACACTGTGATCTTATCACCAGTTACTCCAGCACAGTCCTTGGCAGTAAATGAGGAGGGCGCCCGGGGTGTCCTGTGGTGGCTTTGATTGCACCGTGGCATCCATGCAAGGGGTCCCTTCCCACCATGAGCTACAGCAAAGTACCACTGGCCATAGATAGATAGATAGATAGATAGATAGATAGATAGATAGATAGATGTATATATATACATCATCCTTTTCAAGCCATGTTGGCAGTTTATTGCAGTGCCAAACGGTCACTGGAAGATTTTGATAGGATATTTATGAGGGCTTTGAACTACCTTGTCATAGTAATGGGCACTTGCAGGGCTTGTGGCAGCTATAGAGAAAAGAAATGAGTCTCCTTTTGAAGGTATCTGTGTCATTAATTGTCAGCATAGCCCATGGGGTGGGAAGCCCTCATGTATCAGTCACCCATGAAACATGTCTGAGGAGCAATGCAGGTAATAAAGCAATCTGAAAATTATCTTCTTTTCACGTGTTCAGTGCCTACCAGGATCTGCTTCTGTGAGGGAGGATATAATTTTATGTTTTCCAGCGTACAAATTTGCCAAGATTAAACACCAGGAGCTAAACTCTTGTCTGATGGAAGCCAACTTCTGTAGGATAATTTGATTTACACCTGCCCAGGAGCTAATCCTCTGAATCCAGCTAGAAAGCTCTTTCAGATCTTTGAGAAAAATAAAACCAACAGTGGCTATTTGCTGTATTTAAAAAAAAAGAGATTAAATGACACACGGCAGGAGAAAGAACTCTCCCATCCAAAATCAAAGCTCAGGGCAATAGCCAAAAAGAAACGGTATCATTTAGGGGCAGATGAAAGAACATGTAAGTTCAGCATGATGTCATGGCTGTTTATGCAGTTAAATCGCTCTTTATCATACACCAGACACATAATGACTTTCTAAGGCTCCCACTGGACGGATGGTCCGTCTCTGTAATAAATGTTGACAAGTTTTATATAAAACTGTATATCATTTTCAATTCCCAGTGTAGCCATTTGAACCTGTGATTAATAACCTCGCAAATCTTATCTGTTTGAAAATAAGAGGAGCTGGGTTTGTTTCCTTCAGATTAGGGTTCAGGGCTTAACAACAGGAAAATAGCCTGCTGAGATCACTCTGGTTTGCATGGCACATAAAAGTGAAAACCAAGAAAATAGAATTTAAAAATACGCTACACATTCATATCACAAAGCAAATAAGATACTCCACGAGTCATGATAACATTGATTCATGAAGTCTGTAACCAAACAATTGTTTAATATCAGGCAGAATAACTGTGAACGGAGAGATAGGCACTTGTACATTTAAATTAAAACAGTAATTGGCCGATAAGATGTACCACAAAAAATAATACCCAGACTCAAACTCCTTGGTGGTTTGTCAAGCTCAAATGAGAAAGCTTTAGGCAAAGATAGAGAGCAAAATGGGGCAAGAATTTGGGATTCCAGATCCATGTTTGGCCTGGATACAGCTGATAGCCAAGATTGCAATAAAGGGGAGGAAAAAAAATGAAAAATTAAAAAAAAAAAAAAAGTTAAAAAACCCTACTACCTCATTGCTCCAGTCTCTCCCTGGTGTCTGAAAAATAGCCAGAATTTTATTGTGACATTACTGGTTTACAGTCAACAAAAGGACAAGAATTAATTACAATTGGTGTTAAAATTACACAGGTGTAGGTGCTAAGTAGAACAACCCGCTGAAGAGAGATAAATCTAAAACCTACTTAAAAATCCACTTAAAATCTGCTTAGAGGACAGTATACAAAGCATTCCTAAAACAATTTGTGAAAACGAGAGCTTGGTCTGAACCCCAAAGGCTTTATCCTCTTCTCTATTCCATCAGAGCTTTGCACCTACAACCAAAGCCATGAAGGACGATGGAAAAACTTTTGCCAGGTTCTTTCCCCGGCAGGAAAATGGCAGAAAAGAACTAAAAAGAAAGCACCCAATCTGTTTTTCCCCTGGCAAAAATCAAAGTGTATTCAGCTGAAATATGTCCCGTTAGTTTGGTTTTCAGTTCTCTGGTACCTCGAAATTTTCCTGTGAAATCAGGCTTTTCCTGCCAAGATTTTAATTTATTTTTGAAATGTAGCTTTCCATCCAAAATTGTCAGCGGATTTTCTCTTAAAGTAGCTTAGAGTTATTGCAGTATTAAAAAGAAAAATTACCTTGCCTTTGACTTCCACACGGTGGGCTGCTCACAGGGGCTGGAGATAAGCACTGAAAACTGAGCGTGCTCTTTAATTATAGCTCCTTAACATAAAACCTTTTGTCTGCCTTTAATTTTACGGCACTTTCATGCCACGCCAGGGCAGTGAAGAAAACAACCATTTCTCCTTGTGCTTTTTGTTAAGCGAAAACATCAAGGGTCACCAATAATTCACCTAAGTGAGGAAAGGATGGAACTGGAAAATGAGGCGGATCATGGAAAAAATTGAATAATCTCTGGAGAAAAATCAATTTATCCCTGCACTGGCAGGTGGGTACAGACATGTGGATTTTGGTATAAGGCTCGTCTCATAGGAGGCATCTCCTGGGGCCTGGACCCAACCAGGTTAACGCACATTCCTCAGGGAAAAATTTTAAATTTTTTTCATCAGGAAATAAAAATTCAATCACTGATTTATATCTTTTTTAAGAGTAGTGGCTTTCAAGCATTGAACACCTCCTGCCAGCCTGAGAAATGCTCAGTAATGCCTGATTTCGCCCTGGTTGATGGAAATTTTCTGCTTTGTGACAGAAGAAAAAGTTGTCACTAAAAAATGAGGAGGGGGAGAAGTCAACAAAATCAATGAATCTTGATGGGCTTTTAGGATCATAAAAATTAGCCCATTCCAAATAATTTCTGGTCAAAAGTAAGTACATCGGAATAAAATTTAGTGTCACTTTTAGTTCTTCTTTCTGGAGCATCTATATCATATAATAAATTAAAATATTAAGAAAAAACAAACCCATTTTGGTCAAGAGCAATAGGGCAGCTGTGAGAATTTGGAATGATTTGCACTGCCTTAGATCACTTCAGAATAAAAAGATCCTAACATAAAATAAATTGCAGAACAAGGCAAAGTGTAGAGAAAATAGATTAAAAGTACTCAAAATGTTATTCACTTGATCATCACCATAGGACCAGAATCAGCCTTTGAGTCATCATGGACCACTAATAATACCAAACTGGGGTAAAGCTTGGGAAATGAATGCAACCTACTGCTGATGCAAACATGTAGCATGAAGGAAACAAAGTGTTTGTCCACGAGAGGTCTCTAGAGCCCTGTATAATCACAGGATATTTCCATGTATTCCTCTTCTCCTGCTTTGAAATGAGAAGGATGTTAAGATGCTCATGTCCCTTCACCAGCTCATGGATCCAGCACATTTTGGCCTTCCTCAGATGGGAGGAGGATGACAGAATCACAGAATGGTGGGGGTTGGAAGGGACCTCTGGAGATCATCTCGTCCAACCCCCCTGCTCCAGCAGGTCACCCAGAGCAGGTGCCCAGGATCGTGTCCAGGTGGGTTTGGAATCTCTCCAGAGGAGGAGACTCCACAACCTCTCCGGGCAGCCTGGGCCAGGCTCGGACACCCTCACAGCAAAGACGTTTCTTCTCCTGTTCAGATGGAACCTTCTGGGTTCTAGTTTGTGCCTGTTGCCCCTTGTCCTGTCGCTGGGCACCACTGAAAAGAGTCTGGCCCCATCCTTTTGACACTCACCCTTTAGATATTTATAAATGTTGATAAGATCCCTGTAAATAAACAGAAAAAAAAAAAAAAGAAAACATTTCATCAACACCAGTTGTAGGAAACAACTGGTCAGTCAATGGTGGCACCGCCAGCCCTGCAAGCTGGGGGGAGGATGGGAAAAGTGTCAAGTTGTCTTTTAATAGTTTTAACTGCAAGCCTTTAATATGTTGGGGGATATTTGCAAAAGATGCTGTCTTAGGAAATGAGTGGTTACTTTAGCAATTTCTCTGCTGAAATAATGGGAATTCCCTACCAGCTGTTGACCTTTCCAGACTGTCAACATTTTTAAGGGTTTGCACAACTTTACTACTGAAACGTTAATATTGATTTTGACCTTACAAATATTTGTGCTATTCTTGCAGAATAGTTATGGAAAGTACATTTTGCTTCGGAACATTAAGAAAACAAATGAAATTACATTTTGGTTATATAATTATCAACTATTTCTGCTTTAGTCAGTTACTGACCAAGAAGAGGGAGAATTTTGACATTCAATTACACAAATTTACACATACATTTGCATAAAACCATTGATTTATGCATTAGGGTAAACATAAGATTTAAATGTTATGTATAAACTATAGAAGTGCTTGTGCTATAAACACAAAATTTAAATTAAATTAGAAGTTAAATTCCCATTCCAAGAAGACTTTGTAGAACAAGCATTTATAGCTGCTAGGGAACACATTTGGAGAATCTATTATCACAAATTCACAAGAAAATATTATGTTTCTTTCTGTTTGTCTGAACAATAAGTTGCAAATCGTTGGCCAGTCCCATCATTTAATTCCAGTGGGATATTGCTTCTTCAGGATCAGTGCTTGCTCTTCTGAGTACAGGTAAGATTAAATCCAGTCTCTACGCATCATTCCCACAAAATATATCCACCTGATGATGAGCTGGAGCTTTCTCAGCACCTGGAGATTTCTCTTCTCACCCTGTGACCAAAGACTAAAGCAGAAGGCATATATTAAACAGCTCACTTAAAAATGCCAGGCTTTCTTATTGGCGTTCTTCCTTTTCTCTGTTAGTCACAGTGACTGGGATTCGCAGAGGGTAGGAGTGGAGAACATGAAGAGAAGACAAGCTGCAAAATGCTGAATTACTGCTGGTTTTACCAAGCGCTTCTGAAAAATCCCAGCAACCATTTCTGGCTTGCCCAGCCTTGGTGACTGTTAAGTCTCATCAAAGGATGTCACAAGAAGAGCAGAATTGTGCTCTAAGAGTTTTAAAGAGGAATAAAATAAGTCTTTACCTCTTCTAACACACAGTTCACCAAATCCCCGTTGGCTGCAACAAGTAAGGCATAAAATCTCCATTGCTAATACCTTTGCAGATTCTTCCTTGGAAGTCTTTTCTCTTGCTTCCTTTACCAAACATGGAAAGATTTCCCTGAAAGATAAACACTGTATGCCTGACAGTGTCCACCGGCACTCCCACCCAGCTCTGGGTAACTAGGGTCTCCAAGTCAGATCTCTGAACAGACTTCCTCAGATCACAGCCCCGTGGAGCCTCTGTGAAGACAGCGGCCCCCAGAAGATCTGGGCTTTGAACAATGAATGCCTTAAGTGTGGTTTTCAACCTTTTTTTTTCTTCTTCTTTTTTTTTCTGATTTTTGGACCATTAAAAACGTTCCAGCGGGGATACAGGATACCCTTTAAAATATGGAGATTTCTGTGTAGCATATGTGAACTCTTCTTCCTTACTCCCCTTTCATGGAGCCCCAGGGAGCCACTGGAAACGCCGGCCCTGGGAGATCAAACAAGCTCAGACTCTGTGAATCAGACAGGGGAAACAAATTCAAGAGACAAGGTCCTCCCGGAAACACCCTCTGGAGTCGTTTGAGAAGACAAATTGGAAGTGCAAGTCCCAGCAGACTGGAGGGGGAGAGACAGCAAAACCATCCCAAGCTCATGAAAGGAGAAAGCAGCAATGGGAAGCGAGCAGAGGGCCAGAGTGATGGTATCCTCTGGGACAGCATCACTGATAGATGCAGAGGAGCTTTCCACCAGGAATGACTGTGCCGTGTCAATGCAGCTTCAGCAAACGTGGAACGCAATGAACGCATCTAAGAGCTTTCCTGCTCTCCACATAAGTTTGTCCATGGGCTTGCAAAAAATTGCCCAGAGTCCTTGCTCCTCAGTCAGTGTGAACTGATAAAGTGCCATAACCTATATTGTTTTCTATGAAATATTGCTAAATAAGGCTAACAAATAGCATGTAAATCAGATGTCTGGTGTGAGTGAGGAAGGATTTAAATTAAATAAATGTAGAACAGAATCTCCATGCAATTATTGGATATTTTTTCTTCAAGATAAAGTCAGTCAAGTTCATGTAAAAGAGGGTGTGGAATCACAGCTCATCAATGAAGCTGAGAAAGCCTGAGGGAGAAAGAGATGGTTAGAAATGGGTCTTCATCATCCAGCTTATACCACTTACAGAAAAGCGTCAAGCATCAGCTGAGTGTCTCCATGCTCCAGCACTTCTCAAATGTCACATGAGCCTTTGAAGGACTTGGTGTTGGCCGAAGTTGGGATCCAAGAGCTGAAATCAAACTCCATAATCACTTCCCACAGCAGAAACATTTAGTATTCTGGTTATATCAGGGCTGGTTTGTCCATGGGAAACTATAGTGTTTTGGAGATCAGAAGTGTGAATGCAGACCCTGAGTCTTCTTGTGAGCCCATGTCTTGTCAGTCCATGCCTGTTTGTGTGCATCTAGAGCTGGACCTCTTCTGCTTGCTTTGCCACTATGTCCTTTTCTCTTTGAGACAAATGTAAAAACATGGAAATAATGTTTAAGGAACGTTTTATCCACAGCTCATTAAGATGAGGCATAACTGAGCCAGTCATCACTCATTTCCATGGTTTTCCATCATTTCCAGAGTATTGGATTATCCAGGAACAAGGTGCTCCACTACATATCCAGATGACGCTAACTGTGCTGCTTGAGCTGATCCACTTGCTACGAAACCCAAAGCAGTGATCTGAAGGAAAACCCTTGGTATCATCATATTCATATATTCAGAATGTACTTTAAAACGGAGGATTCTTCATAGCCATTGGGCTCTTCACAGTCCACAGCAACTATTTCCAACTGATAATATGCAGCACAGCTTTGGCGAAAAATATTTTGTCATTCTATGCAGTCACAGTTTTAACTATTTTACAGAGGGTGGTAGCACAGCGTTTACATGATACAAGACACATCACAGGTACTGACAGCCTTGTTTTGTTCATGGGTTTGACTGTGTTTTCTGTCTTTTGCCCGCTTTCCCCCCTTCTTCATCCTGCCTGCTCCGTGTCCCACCCCAAAAAGCAAGAGGAGCTGCAATGAATGTAAACTCAACTCTCAGGTTAACATTTAAAGAATGCTGCTATAGAATTGGCCAGATAATTTCTTTCCCGGAGTTTTCCCATGGGTAAACAACAGACCATAGCTCTTCCTTCCCATGAAAGGCACTTTGATCTCCCTTGATGAAATGCTTTATGTATTTTGGGAGTTTTGGGCTCTGATGGCTCAAGGCTCTTGCCCATCCCCACAACTTCTCTCTGTTGGTGTTTGCTCTGAAAGCCTCACACAACACATGGCTCTTCTAAGTGCACAACAGATCAAGAGAAGCATATTTATGGCTTCGGGAAAAACCTCATTAGAGATCATTTAAAATATTCCTTCATTATGAAAAGTGTTTTCTATGGCTGCTTTGTCTTAACGGGAGTCGAATCCCGTGTCGTCAGAAAGCTGTTTGACATGTACAATTATGGATTGCCCAACAGCGGCTGCAGGACTCGGTCATGTCTGATGGGACCTACCCTTAGATACTTGGACTAAACATTCTGTCCCCCTCCTGTCACAGCTGAGGGCTGCCAGCCCGGTGAAGCAGTGGCGCGATACTGGGGCTCCCATGAGAAGAGCATGTCAGGAGAGCAGAACTTCTCCCATCAGTGTGGAGATGCGCAGATACATCTTCCATCTGCATGTACGCCAAGCGACTCTTGTTTTCTCACCTCTCCGTGAGTTATGACATTTATTCACTGTTGTTTTGGTGTGGAGAGTATGGTCAACAGGGCTGTATCTGAAAAGTCACTTATTTTGTTAATCTAATAGAGGAAGGAAAACATTCCTGGCATTATGGTTTTATCAGCTTATAAACATGTGGTAGAAGCCTACAAGCCTTAGAATAACAGCAGAAACAACACTGGGAAATGAAACATTGGGATCTGGATGCTTTAGTAAAGACAACCAGCAACACAGCACATTGCATAACCTCAGAGCTTTTCCCACTCCTCATCTCTGCAAAAAGCTGTTAAATATTCTTTATTAGGGGCCTTTAGGGGCTGTCATTAATTTTTTTTAATTCCTTATCAACTGATTACCCAGCCCTTACTCTAAGGATATTTAGGACAGACAATAAAAGCAACAAATAGTGGAATTTTCTGTCCTCCATCCAAAAGGAGCATGGGAGTTAAGGTTTAAAAAGTTAATCAAAAAGGTTTAAAAAGTTAAACAAAACGTATAAGTGTACATAATTTGGGTTGTTCCGCAGAAGGAAAAAATTGCAATTTCCCCTGAAAAGGGGTGACAGGAGTAAAACCCATCATCGGCTCCTTGCCTGAATAGTTCAGAGATTCATAGAATGGTTTGGATTGGAAAGGACCTCAAAGATTATCTAGTCCCAACCCCCCTGCCATGGCAGGGACACCTCCCACTAGACCAGGTTGCTCCAAGCCCCATCCAACCTGGCCTTTAATGCATCCAGTGATGCCCACAGCCTCCCTGGGCAACCTATGCCGTGTCTCACCACTCTCAGAGTAAAGAATTTCCTTCTAATTTCCAATCTAAATCTCCCCTCTTCCAGTTTAAACCCATTACCCCATTAGTTGCAACTTCCTTGGCCTTAGGAGTAGAGAAAAAAAATGAATATAATTTTTGACCTGTACAAAGGTGCAAGCCAGCTCCCAGGTGTCCTCATGGTCACTTTTTCTCTGCTTGTAGATACATGCACAACCATCACATTGCTCTTGTTGCTGCCACAGCTGCTTGGCCCTGCCCTGGCACCTCGGCTTACTGGGATTTCTGGGCAGCTGACTTTTTATCCAGTTGGTGTTGAGCTGCATAGTCCTGTCTGGATGTGCTGTATCCTGTCTCCCTAGCTATGGGACCTGGTCAAACCTGGTCTCAATCAATTTAAATTTTATTGTGGAACTCCTTCTGGAAGAGTTGATCGCCATTTCCACTCCCAACCAGATATCCGCGTATTTAGTCACCCACAACAGCACTTTTTCTGCTTGGATGCAATATGCAGAACACAGTTCTGTCCCTTCAAGGTGCAAACAGGATGAGACCAAAGGCCTTTCATCCTTTTCCCATCCTTTTTATCCTCTCATGTCTCCTGACATACAGAAATTTGCTGGTTTCAGGGAACAAACTCAAATGACAGAGTCATATGAGAGTGGAAACCAAGCCAGCATCTGTGCTGAGGTTTATTTGCTCATGAAAGTCTCAATTTTTGATGGTTGAAGGCACCACCTTAAGGCTACTGTAATTATTCAATCCCCTTTCAGCCCTATATGGAAAAGCTAGACTTTAAAGGGCTATGGGCAGTTATTTATCCTTGCAATAGAAAACACCTAATTAGCATTTTATAAAGCCAGTTTTATAGGGTGAGCTCTCTACATGCTCCAGAAGATTCCTCCATAATCACAAGCCAACAAAGGCTAGAAACGTACGATGTATTGTAGAAAAAGAAAAGACAAAAGGATGACAATTTTTAAAGTCCCCCAAACCCAAGAAGATGCTTCAAGCCACCTGGATGAGTGGGAAAACCACAGTGAACTCTCAAACAGAAAGGAAAAAATGAGGATGTAGAATTAGTTGAGGTTGTGGGGGCCAGATGTAATAGAGATGCCCCTGAATGCAGAAATCAATGTCACTTGGTCACATGCAAAAGAAATTTCCACCTTGTTGAGTCCCTCCAGACAAATAATAGAAAAAAAGATAGTTTGTAGAGGCAAAGCTTGACTCTCACATGCTCCAGACCTCCAGGGCTGGCACAGCCATGGGCTGCACACAGATTTTCACCCCTGTCAACATCTTCTTGCTCAAAGAGCATCTAATGTGCCTTCTGCAAATCACCTTTCTAGCACCTAGGGCCCTCACCAGTCTCAGATGTCCCAGGGGATGTGACAAGAACTTCAGCCCTGAACCATTCCCAGGTTTATTGTGCACAGGGCCATTCCTAAATTACTTTGGTCAAAGCATTTAGGATCAACACTTGAGACAAGCTGTCCCATGCACAGTTACCAAGCAATGTAGGACACTCCAGAAGAACACGGCGCTCCTACTTTCCCCTCTGTATCTTTCCTGGAAAACATTGATAAATAGGTGAGCGAAGCTGCTGGGACATGTCAGATATGCATCTCCACCCTGTTGCTGTGGATTAAGAAGAAAAAAGTCATTCACTACTTGGCATATTTGGAAAGTCTCTTGAGCACAGAGCAGACACCTCCAGACGTCTCCATCGGTGACGTTATTTATAAGTGGACCAAACAGCTTGTTAGGCTAATTGCTCCTGGAGGGATTTAACTCTATTGAGAAAGCTTGAACAGGGCTCAACTGTTCCAGAGCATTAGCTGCCACTCCTCCTTTTGATTTACACCCCTCGTAAAATTTTATGGCCAGATTAGAGTGAACTTCACTTGCACTGTGTTTTCAGTAAGTTGTTTTTTGTGCTGAATAAAAGCAGAAATCAATGCTGTAACTAATTACAGCCTCAACCAGGAAAGAAAAATACCTCAGAATGGGGGGGAGGACCCAAAAAGCCTTCTTCTTTAGGGAAGAGCAGTTTTGGATGGAGAAAGACTGATGTGGCTTTTGGTGGCAAACAAGAGGGAGCACGAGGCGGTCGGGGTTCCAGTAAACTGGGAGAAGGGAGTGGGTGGTTATCAGTCATTTTGCCTGGGATGTCTTTCAGTCATTTGGCTGCTGGGCTTGTTCTTGTGGAGGGAAAAAGTCTACTTTTGAAATAATTGGTTGTTTGCAGAGATAATTCACCCATATAGTGCAGTTTTTGATAGATTAGAGAACTCCCTGGCCTACACTTTGCTTCATCAACTGTAAAGCTAGGCCATAAATCCAAAGAGGAAAAAGATTTTTCTTCTTCCTTGCTTTCCTCCAGTAAAATACCATGTCACTGAAAATGGCCTTCATATCTATACTATGAATACAAGGAAAATTGCAAAAAGGAAGGAGAATAAATAGGCCTAGTAAAATATTTACCATTCTAGACATCAGTAGTCTGGGCCAGATTGATGGGAAATGCTTAGCTTGGGGCTGACAGCCTTTAAATGAACTCTTTACAAGTGCCTGAATCTTGAAATCCAACATGCATGTGAGCTCCAGTGGGACGTGCAAGTATTTTGTGCAAGTATTTTGCCGTGTCAGGCGCTGGCCCATTGACAGCAGCAGGAATTACAGGTGTTCCGTTCCTCCCAGACATGCAAAACGCAGATGCTGGAAAGCAGCTCATCCCGACAAGGCTCCAGCTGCCTCCCTTCATGCCGGACGAGAGCAGATCATATGCTACATTTCACTTTTGGCCAGGACTTACCTCCATTTACTGCTTTTTTGCTCAGAATTAATGCTTTTAGGCTGCAGAAGCATTTCCCAAGATGGATTTTTCCACCGAGAAAGGAGCCACAAGAGAAGGACCACTTCATATGGTCAAAGCGTGGGGCTTGGTAGATTTATTTTAAATTAAATAAGTTATTCCATGTGTCCTGGACACAAGCTTACTATAAACTAATTTGAAATCCAGGGAGAAAACCCCCGGCAGTCAATTTTTCAGTCCTTCAAGCTGAAATACCGTACCAGTAGTTCATCACCTGGCAAATAAACCTGCCAGCTCAAAACTTTATTAATCATTTTCTGTACCCTGCTTGAACTTTTCCAAACTGAACTCAGGAGTGCTCTAATTCTCCATCCACTGGTACCAAAAGAAACAAGTAAAGAGGACAAAAGGAGAGCGATGAAGGGTACGTCATCCTCCTCTGCCTCCTCCATTGCGGGAACATGAACTTCAGAGACTGTGAGTTGGGGGAGAACCTGCCATTTGCTCCACAGCATCCCTGGTTGTAGCCCAGTTTCTGCAAGTCAGAAGCAGCCAGACCAATACCTTCCTTGACGGAATGGGTTTTTATTTTTTTGGCCTGGACAGGACATTTTTTTTACAGCAATTTCTTGAACTATCATACCAGAGTAATAATTAACATTTTTTCTCATGATCTACATTCTCCAACACCTCCAAAGGCCTTGCTTGATTACATGGCTGTACTCCTTCTTCTAAATGTTAATGTTTTAGTCTTCAAGAAAAAAAAAAGGGAAAGAGATGACAAAAACTCCACAGAAAAGAAGGAACAGATGTTCCTGAGATCATTGCAAAACAAGCCACATACTTCATAGGAACAAACTGTGATGTATAACATAGTTATTTTTCTAACCTTTCTAAAATTACCTATTTGACTGATTTCTTATGTGTAAAAAGAGGCATAAAGCCTTCCCTTCTGTCAAAGTACCATTGTCTCGAGTAATTTAGAAGCTCCCTGCTCCGGTGCCTTAAGATTACCAGTGCACAGGCAGATTTAAGACATCTTTAAGTTTGTGGAAGACTCACAAGAACGTGTTTCTTAATACCACTGTAACTAGGTAATTATTTATAGAAGTCCGGCTAAAACCCAAAGCTCCGAATCAATGACTCTACCCTACTGCACTGCTGCAGAAGAGGCTGCTGATAAAATCAGCCTGTTACATCATAGCAGGCTGGTGCTTGCATCATGCCAGCCTCGTTCTGTCACGCACCCCAATGTGAACACACAGTCCTTGCTGTGATATATATAGGCTGAGTATTTTTACATTCATGCACTTATTTTGCATATAATACTTCAGAATTAGAGTAACAAGTGTGGAATTGTCTCAGAAAGTCTTCTTTGAAGTCTATTAAAATCTCCGCCAGTGTCAACCTAAGCAGAGGTTATAAATATATACATATATATATATAAATATATATATATGCACCCAAATTTCAGCACTTTCTTGAATGGAGTGGAGGAATGATTATAACATATCCTTACAATGCTGCCAGCAGTTGCATAGTGTTGCTGCCTGGTATAGAGAATGAGGCATCTTTCCTTAATTCCTTCTTTCCAGATATTCCATCTAATGATTTTTTCTTGACATATTGTCACTATGTTTAATTTGCAGCACCTAATTAATGTCAAGATGCATCTAGGATGGGAAAACACTCTACAGCAGCTATCAGTGACTAACGTGGATGTTGTGATGAATATGGCAGCTAAGTTCAAGTGAATGATGAGAAATTCAGAATGTCTTCTAAACAGGACTACCAGACCTTGGCTTTCCTTCAGAGGAGGGAAAAACGTGTTTGTACCACTTATTTCATTGGCCACTAATGCTATTCCTGGAGGACACCTCATTTAGACGAGCTTTCTCCTGCTTCTCCCAGTTCAGCTCCCATACAGTCAGAGAGAAGACTATCAAATCAGTGTAGTTTCCTGTAATTGCTTTGTCCCGTGTTTTAATGACTGTGACAACCAGAAAGTTCAGAAAGATAGAGCTTTTATTTCAAAAACAAGTCTGAAAGAACAGAGGAACCACTAAATTGGGTCAGGGACCCACGTGTCCTGGTCTTCATGGTGGGGAGCAGCCAGCAGTGGAGGAAAAATACCAAAAGACAGAGCATAGAGCGATCTCCCAGTGCACTCTTCCTGCAGTCAGCTGTCCAGAGCTTTCCTTTAAATTGCCTCCAGACCACCACCATTACGTATCTCATTTCTCTCCAAATCCTTTTAATACCCTCAACCTCCACAGCATCCTGTGACAATGAGTTCTACACTCAAAACTGTGCGTTTTGCAGAGAATAACGGTTTGGTTTTTTTGAAAGCTGTTGCCTGTTAATTGCTGAGACAAGCTTGCAAACGCTCACGCCAGAGAGCCACTGGTCGCAGAGTGCCAGGAGGAAAGGTCGGGTCCTTTGGGTTTTGAACCAAGCTGCAAATTCGGAACCAGCTGGGCGGCTTCGTCCCTGTAAAAAAGAGCAGCAATGCTGAGTTGGCAACCTGCGGCGAGGGGGAAGAACCAGACACCCACCCTTTAATATCTGACATGGTTTTGATTTGGAAGCAGATACGAGATGGGAGCCTACGGGAATTTTGTCAGGATTGCCAAATCAAACCTTCCTGAGGCGGATCTAGAAATGTCCAGGATTGTCTGGACTTGCACAAGGTGCCTTGTCTGGGTTTTAGCAGAGACTTCACACTGGGTCATTTCCTCCACCATGCAGGTTGTGACAGCCAGGGAAGGGAGAGGAGCAGGGCCCTGGCAGCAGCTCCAGGCCACAGCTTTCAAGTTCAACGAGCGGGCATTTGGCAGCTTAGTGGCCTGTTTCATGTGCTTTAAACATGGATGGTTTTCAGAAGAAGCTGAGCTCTCAATCTCCTGGAAGTCATCATCTATGGCATTTTCTCTGACTGCCAAGAATTAGCGTTTATTTTAAAAGAAAACTAAATGTAAACAACCAAACGTGCCCTTTTTTTTTGTGAGAGAACAGACTCAATAAGGAAAAGGCTCCAGTAAAAGACTGTGACAATGATGCGGCAGGAGAAACAGCACTTCACTGAGAAGCATATCCTTGGTTGATATAATCCTTTCTCCTAGAAGAAGCATTCCTGCGTTGATTTTCTGATGATGTATCTGTTCTGTGCTCTAGTCTGACAAATACTTGTGTGAACAAATTTCACACTGCAGAAGGTTATGCCGCTCTTTAGGCTAAAGGCCTCATTATTTTTATAAAGTGACAGATTGCTCAAACAAGACGGGCTCCAGAAAGGACCATCCACCAACTCATAAACCCACAAGGTGCCCTGTATAAAATCCTACATAAACCTATAGAACAAACAACTCAAGTGCCCATGGTTTGTCTGCATGTATGAAGTACTGGCACAGTCATTCTTTTCCAAATAATGTATAGTGTTTGCCAATTTAATAAACACATTAAGCACTAAATGAGTAACATTTCTTTACATCAGATAAAACAGATAAACATCAGATCTGTGCATTTATGCTTCAAGTATCAATGGAGATGTAGCCACACAGGTCAATAGAGGAGGATGGGAATTCTTTACCTCTCGTTGCCTATCTTTATTTTACCTGTAGTAAAATTCAACCAAGCCCCAGCCTTGTGTTAATCCATCCAGTTGGAAATCTGCAATACACTCATGGAAAACGCCACTTCCAGTCAGGCCATTGTAGACGACAGGGCAAGCCTGCTTATCCAGCGATGCAGAAACATCAAAGTGCTTGCCACCTTGAGTAAGAGCGAAAAGGGAAGAATGTCTCCAGCATTCAGTAGTATTTTATCTCACAAAATCCCAAACTCTATTTTTGCATATGGTTTCAAGAAGAAATGTTTCTTCTAAAGAGCAGAGTAGTTTTCCGGTCTGCCTTGTAAATTAAGTAAAATCTTTGAACAAGCTGCACTTCCAGAGCAGCTGAATAACTTATTCACCTTGTAACTTATGTTTTGACACCCAAAAAAAGTGAAAATCACATTATTTATCTGGATTAGCATAAGCAACAGTCACCACAGATAGAAACAGTAACTATCCCTCTCACACAGCTGTCCATGTCATAGAAATCATAGAAAAGCATGAGTTGGAAGAGACCTTAAAGATCATCTCGTTCCAACCCCCCTGCCATGGCAGGGACACCTCCAACTAGACCAGGTTGCTCAAAGCCCCAGTCAACCTGGCCTTGAACACCTCCAGTGTTGGGGCATCCACAACTTCTCTGGGCAACCTCTGCCAGCGTCTCACCACCCTCAGAGTGAAAAACTTCTCCCCAGTTTCTAATCTAAATCTCTTCTCTTCCAGCTTGAACCCATTACCCCTCGTCCTATCACTACAAGCCCTTGTAAAAAGTCCCTCCCCAGCTTTCTTGTCGGCCCCCTTCAGATACTGGAAGGCTGCAAGAAGGTCTCCCTGGAGTCTTCTTTTCTCCAGGCTGAACAACCCCAACTCTCTCAGCCTGCCCTCATAGGAAAGTTGTTCCTGATCCTGCAATGGACACACACCATTTCACTGATGACACACTACACATATGACTTAAGCACAGAATTAAATTTCTCAGGGTGTAACATGATGCATTTAGCTTTCAAACTGGCTCCTAGGATCACATGGATCACTGATCTTTCCTCCACTAACTTAACTGCATGCCAGAAAGCTGAAGGCAGATACGGTTGGGCTACATTTAGCTTACCAGCAGTAAAACTGACTCCATATTCATCCTTGATAACACCATCGTCAGCCATCTCAGCCAGTGAGGCGTTAGACCACTCAATGCCAGCCTTCCTCCCATCAGGGAAAAAGACATAACCTACAGTAAGGCTGAAGGGGAAAGAAATGGAGCAGATTTAACGTTCAACCAAAACTCCAATGGGCCAGCACATTGGCCTTCCAGGGGAGCTCAACGCTCAGCATGGCCTTCATCCCTGGAAAGTAGCAGGAATAAATAAAAAAAGGTTATATTGTGGGATATAGCAAATGCTGAGCAGGGGAAGCCACACAAGCAAGAAAGATGAGGTTTGCAGGATGGATTGTGGTGGGCAGGTGGGACAGGCAGGTCACTTGGTCCCACTTGGTCACAGGACCATGAATGTTGGTCTTTAAGCTTCTGGATGCAGAGAGTGCCACTCAAGGCAGGGCTCTCTGCCTAGCACCCCTCTACAGGCAGACACACCTTCTTAAATAGCTGGAAGTGCTCAATTTGTAGCTCTGCATCACCTAGGCAGCTGCATCAGCCAAACAGGAATGGAATGGAAAGGAAGTAATTGAAGGTAAAAGCTGTCCTTGTGACTGATTGCAAATGGAAAATTGGGCGGAGGGAGTGGGGAGCAAGAGGGTGTGGATGGAATTCCGGCTGTACAGGTTCAAAGCAAGAATGTGCACACAGGCGTCCTGCAGAGCAGCCTCTCCCACCTTTATGTTTCCAGCATGAACTTCCTGGGTTACTTACTTAGTTGTGGTAGCTGGCATATTAATAACTGTTAAATGTGCCGCAGTCCCATCCTGGAAGAAAGTGATAAAGAAAAAGTGGTCTCATTTATTTTGCTCATTATGGATGCAAGCTAGAGCACAGGAAGTTCCACCTCAACGTGAGGAGGAACTTCTTTCCTGTGAGGGTTCCAGAGCACTGGAAGGGGCTCCCCAGAGAGGTTGTGGAGTCTCCTTCT
>JAVSBS010000400.1:100506-123830 GCA_033124195.1 Coracias cyanogaster
CCACATCTCCACGGCTTGGAAACCCCTCCAGGGATGGGGACTCCACCACTGCCCTGCCCAGCCTGGGCCAGGCCTTGGCAACCCTTTTGTGGAAGACATTTGTCCTAATTCTTGGAGTGAAGGGCCCAAAAGTGACCTCAGGATTCAAGGTCCAGCCTCCCCAGTGCCCAGTCCAGGGGGATGTTCCTTGCCCTCATCCTGCTGGCCACACTAGTGATGACAAGCCAGGATGCTGGTGGCCTTCTTGGCCACACGCTGGCTCTTCTTCAGCCGGCTGTCGACCAACACCCCCAGGAAAGACCAGGCTTGGTCTTGAAGCCTTTGAAATCAGAAAGCTCTTCAGGACAATGGGAACCAAAGCTCCAGGGGAGGATCCCACAACCATACTGGGCATCACCGCAAAACCCAGATGGAACAAATTATTTGAGGGGCTGGAGGCAAGTAAAGATACTTGACCGGCCTTTTTGATACACCGCCATATCCTAACACATGATTGTGTATAAAATGCTGCAAATTCAACAACCTTCACCCTTAAACCATACTGACACTGCATTAAAAATTCAGCCAGCTCCTCTTTGGTGAACAATTATCTCATTCAATGGTTTGATTCACTGATATCTTAATGACAGCCTCCCCTGTTGTTGTTTTTCTTAATGTTTAAAATATGAAATAAATGAGCCCTGTCAGGCTGAAAAATCTGGGCTGGCTATAGTCGCTGTTTTCAATAAATAATGATGAGAAGTTTCAATTTACCCATCAGCTGGCATATCGCGTGACGAGGTTGTCATCTCCGTTCAAGCTTAAAAAAAATTCCATTCCTAGCCATCTTGATAACGTCATTAGATATCGTGGCGGAGGCACTGGAGGTGCTTTTTAACAGCAAATCTTGCTCCATCGGTAAATACCAGCGATGAGGGTGAAGCACAACCATGAGAGGACAAGGCACAGTAAATACTTTACTGGCCAGTAACTAAGATCAACAAATAAGATCAAGACCAGCTTGGGCGGGGCTTTGAGCAACCTGGTCTAGTGGGAGGTGTCTCTGCCCATGGCAGAGGGGTTGGAACGAGATGATCTTGAAGGTCCCATCCAAGCAAACCATTCTATGATCCTTTTGTTTTTCTCAATGTTTTTCTTCAATGAAATTTGGGGTCTCCCCCATCAAGAGTTGAGGCTGGGCTGGCCACAAAACGAATGACAGATGCTCTCTATTAATCCCTCTCCCTTTCCAAAGGTTGAAGAGTGAGGGGAAAAAGGGAGAGAAAGTTGTTAGGGGTTGGAAAGAAAAACCTAAGATTGTTTTCATGAAACTGTAACAATAATTAAATATACACAAATATATACAAAACCAATATCAAACTCCCTCAGACTCAGCGACAGGAACTGGATCCAGAAACACACAGATTGGGAGCTAAGGCAGAGAATGGACAGAGTCCTCCTTGGACCTTAGCCATTGAAGAAGAGGCTTGACCCTCAGCTTTACACTGAACATGACATATGGGATGGAATCTCTTGTTGGTCCTGTTTGGGCCACCTGTCCTGTCTGCTCCTCCCTGCAGGTGTGGCCTTTTTCCTTACAAAACTTTTCCTTCTGGATCTCCAACATGGAACATGAGATTTAGGAGTGACCTTTCTGGAGGAGCAAGTGTAAGCAAGAGCCTTGCTGCACACCCCAACCCTTGGTAGTAACTCCAAACATTGAGCATTATCACCGCTAGAAACAGATGCTGCCTACAAAAATACGCCACTAACTTCACTAAGTGCAGCCGCTTAGAAGGGACTGAGCTGAAAAGTAGATCAACGAGCAGAAAATCGGTTGTCTTCGCTCAAACCGCAACGCCCCACCGTCCCTCAACATCTCCCATGCTCTGGGCAGGCAACGAGTCATCCCGAGCTCCAATCCATATGGCCCACTGCTGGAATATTCCATTTCCCCCCCCACTTCAAGCCGTTCCCTTCCATTCGCAGCATCTCGCACGGCAGCAGGTTGCACACAGAGCATTGCCCGTGCCGCTCGCGGGCAGCATCTCGCGCAAATCTCTTTAGCTCCGTTTCATCCAGGCAGCTTTCCAAAAAAAAAAAAAAAGGAAAAAAAAAGAAAAAAATCTCAGCAGATCATATCAAAGGCTTCATCAGATTCCTATTGTCCTGGGTTTGCCACATAATCCAAATGGTTTCAAAAGAAAACTGCTACCTGCTGATAGCCGGAGTGGCTGCCAGTTACCAGATGTCTGGCTTTTGTTGTCTCTAACTGGGATAATTTTTTGCACAAAAATGAAAATGGTTTCGATCCTGCAGAACAAGATGCGCCGTGGATCAATTCATTGCAAAAAGCTTTGTTTTGTTTTTTTTTTTTTAAGGATGTCTGCACGGATGGAAATTTTGTTTTAGTGGGATGATTGGCTCTATTTAATTTAAACCTGCATTTAGACTGAAAATTCAAATAACGCGCCCTGCTTTGCATTTCAAAAAGCATCTCGGTGTTTACGAAATCACTTTTGAGGTGCAATTACAGTTATTTGTCTCTGGGACACACAACATGTAATTGGGTCAACATTGTTAATGAGCGAGTAGCATTATTGTTAATGAGCTACTAGTGTTAGTTTCAGTGTTTCATCCCCAGCAGGCAGCAAATACAGTATGTTAAGATAGATAATTATGTTAATGTTACAAATATCCACAGACCAAAGAAGTCATTAAAAATATTAAACAAAGAGGTTAAGTGAGACAATTGCGTGGAGCAAACTCTCCGCAGCAGCGGGGAGGGACCGGCACCAGCCATGGAGGTGTTTTCTCCTGACATCCTTGAACAAACCCTTTGCTCCGTTAGTTACTGGCTGGAGTTGCCCCATCTCAGGGCAGGAGTTTGGAGAAGGTGAGACCTTTGTTGCCAGCACCCCCACAAAAGCACACGATGAGGGGAAAAGCTTCCTGAGCGTCATCTTGGACACTGAGATGTACAAGCCCCAGAAGGGCTCCTGAGCATCATCTTGTCTGCAAGGACCACTTGATGGAAATGTTTTCAGAAGATCATAGAATCATTTAGGTTGGAAAAGACCTTTACTATTGAGTCCAACCATTAACCCAGCACTGCCAAGTCCACCACTAACCCATGGCCCTCAGCACCACATCTCCACAGCTTTTAAACCCCTCCAGGGATGGGGACTCAACCAAGATGGATCCTATTAAGGAGATTTGCTTTGATTTATTCACATTAAGCATATCACGCACTCATGTCATCTACTGTCCCCTGATCCCCATCTCAACAGAGGTGGGAATGAACCTTTCCCCATTGACTCAAACCACTCATTTTGCAGGCTTTATTTCAGAAGTCATTTTTGCCTTTAAAAAAAAAATAATATATGGCCCCAAATACTTTTGATGAAGCTCCAATACATGCATCTGGTGAGAACAAATGAAGAACAACAGGTCTGTGGCTCTCGTATCTCATGTCAGAAGAAGACACCAGTGGTGGTCTAGGGAAGCAAGTGTCTTCTACAAAGAGCAGTCTACTAGGTCCTAAAGAGCAAGAGCTTCTTGAGAGGCGGGTCTCTAAAGGTTTTCTCTCTGAACTAGAGCATGCAAAGGGAAACAGGAGTCAATTTGTTGCCTCAGATGTATATTTAGAGGACCTTAAAATAAAGTTCTGCAGCGCAGTACTCCAGTTTCATCCGGTACTACGAGTGACGGTGACCAATTGGCGCAAAAATGATCAGTCATGAAAAACAATTGAATTAGGAAAAATGAGAAGTTGAGGAATTAATGAAAAAGAATGGAATTGGTTGTATGTTGAAATAATTAGAAATATTAATGGAAAATAACTGGAATGCACAGATGGTTGTAGTCGAGAGCATCTGGGGGAAAATGGTATTTATTTGGCAGTGGCTAAATACCGAGGAATTTAAACCAAAGTGTTCTTCCGCAACACACACATTTCAGACAAAGCTTTCAACCAGGCCCTGTTGCCAATAACAGAAAGTTAGAGATCAAATGTTTTCCAGGAGACATTAATATCTGCAGCCTAAGCTGCCCAAACATTAATTGCTGCAGATTTAAACCCTCGAGGACAACCTGGAGCTCCCAATGTTCAGATCTACAGCAGAGCCTCCAGTGCTTTTCTCCTCCTTCATATTTAGCTTTTGGTTTTGGTTTTTTTTTTTTTTGGAAAGAGGCTCCATACCACCAGGAAGGTACAAGGTACAAACTCAAATGTCTCCCTTAAGTCAGTCGTTACTAAAAGCATCTGAACCTAAAATCTTGCCCTGCTCAAAACTCATCTGCAAGAGGAATCAACATTCCAAGCACGTGGACTTGCTGGTTGTACACAAGGTCAGTGCATTCTTTCCCAACCGCCTCCACAGAATCCGAATTCCACCAGTCATGTCTAAGAGGTTAATCCTGGTGGGTCATCACTTTGCTCACAAGACCTCTCATTCAACGTGAGATTTAGTCCTGGATTAAGATACCAAAAGCAGAGTCCACTTGGGAGCTGCTCACCGGTTTTCAAGCTATGTGATGGGGTCCTCCTTCCAACAGCCGCATCAGAAAAAACATTTCCTTTTTAGCTTTTTTTTTCCCCTCTAAAAAAAAAAACAGAATCAGCCTGGAGAAAGAGGATCCATGAGACCAACCGAAGCAACAAGTCAAGAGTCAAGGCCAGGTTCAAGGTTTTCTCTCCTGAACATACCATCATACTGGTTTCACCTTGGGCAGCCCCTTAGCTTCCATTTTTTACTTTCCCAGGAGACCCTGTAGCTCAAGCCCTGAGGACTCTGGGAAGTAGTGGTGGCCAAGCATCAGCCTCAGCTGCACTACAACCATTTCAGCAGGTCCCTTCCCATTTCCATCACTTTGGTGTTGCCCTCAGACCCTTCCCATCCCAGCAGGACCCTCTGATCATTACAAAATAAGAATTAGAAGAGATGCAAAACCCAGGGCAGGAGAAAGGTATGGAAGGACTGCTGCAGAAGGTGAAGAGGAAAAGTTAGAACTCATGAGTCTCCCATGCTGTAGTAGAAACTACATCCCTGGAGGAAGGGAAATCCAATGTATGGGACTTCCAAAATGAAGTTTAGGAAGAAATGAATAATCTCCACCTTCAAGTACCAAAACAGTTGTTGTATGACACTCAACATCAGTCTCAGCTCTGCAGTGACACTGTTGGCTTGTAAAATGGGCAGTATCAGGGTTTTAAGGAAGAAAGCATCATCTAGATACCCACAAATCTAGTCTTACTAAACAACTTCCAAGACACAAGCGACATGGCAGATACTACCACTCAAGGCTTCAGAAAAATTAAAGCATCTCAGATGTAGTCACAGAGAAAATTATCAGTAAGACCACAAATGCAGGGATTAAAACAGGCTTTGAGAGGGACCAAACTGGAAATTTATCACGATAGGCTGTGCTGGAAGAGAGGATGGAGGCTAAAGCTGAACCTGGAGGAAAACCAACCTGTGACTGTTCTCTTTAATGTTCAGCTTAATGAACTTAATGGAAAAAAAATAGAAGCCATAAGGATGAGTTTTAATGGCTAGTTGGGAAGTGGCAACAATACAGAGAAGGTCCAGAATAGTAGACCCACAGAGTTGGAAGAATAAGGTAAAAATTAGTAGCATCATGTGCTAAATCACACATCTAGGATTGACTACAGGAATTCCAGGTGTAACAAAAGAATTCAAATTATTACCTTGTCCAGTGTACTTTAGGATCTCACTCGGTAGCCTACGGTTTTCTTGGAGGCAGACCAAGAAGCACGTTCCTCCAAGAGAACCATAGACCACCAGCATGGTGCACATGTGAAAAGTGTCCATGTGATCCTAAGGCACATCAGAGAGAATCCACATGGTATTTTTAGCTTACGAGAAGCATTCCTACAATGGTAGGAGACAATGGTGAGACCCTCATGACAGGTCACTGGCCAGCGTGGCCCTTCTGCTGCAGGTGAGCTGGATCCAGGCTGGACCAAGGCCACAAAGGTCCATCAGAGCAATAGAGAAGATTTATTTACAAGTGGATGCTGAAAAAACTCAGTTTGGTCATCAGCACCAAGGGACATATCAGACCAATTTCTATAATTACACTTAGAAGGAAGATAATCAGGAAAAAAGAGCACTTTGGGCTCAGAAAGTTGATAAAGACATCGACTTGCTACAAATTCAAAGGCTTCTGATTTGAAAACGAGTTTGTTACAGGACCTGGGTTCTGGTTCAGCCTTCCAGTAAGATTAGTGGAGAAAAAAAACCTAATTAGCTTTAAGGAATGGCTCAATCAATTTACAAAGCAGGTTGCGCAGCAGTGTTGGCCAACACAGGAACAGACACAAATAGGATTTTTCCAATCGCGCGTCTTGGGTCTCTGCAACCCAATGTAACAACATTTCATTTGGGATTGGAAAAGTTCAATGCACAGAAGGAAGGGGGAAAGGAAAGAAGAGAAGGCTGAGTGGGGATCTAATGCATGTGGATCAAGAGATGAGGGCTGGGGGTCAAGAAGAAAGGGGCAACCTCTTCTCACTTGTGCCCTGCCGTAGGACAAGGGGCAATGGATGCAAGCGAGAGCACAGGAAGTTCCACCTCAACGTGAGGAGGAACTTCTTTCCTGTGAGGGTTCCAGAGCACTGGAACGGGCTCCCCAGAGAGGTTGTGGAGTCTCCTTCCCTGGAGACTTTCAAGACCCGTCTGGATGCGTTCCTGTGTGACCTGCCCTAGATTCTATCGGCCTGCTTGACAGGGGCATCGGACTCGATGATTTCCAGAGGTCCCTTCCAACCCCTCACATTCTATGATTCTATGATTCATTTGTGCAGACTCATTTCTGTGGGTCATACGCTGCTTTGACCAAGAAGACACTGATACAACTCAGGTTATGCAGTGTGCTATGACTTTATACTTTTAAATATTCTCCATACATCTTCCATGAAAAGATGGCTGCAAATAAGAGGCCAGGAATATAAACCAACATATTAAGGACAAATTAAGCACAGGAGAAAGTCCTCAGCAAGGGGACGTAAAAGGAGGAGGGAAACAATACAGGCAGAGATGTCAATCAGTCACGTTCACAATGGGCAACCTATCAAAGTTGGCTCTGCTTTGACCAGACACCTCTTGTACCCTGTATTATTCTACACCAGAGAGCAGCATACAGGACAAATGCTAAATTAGAAGGAAGTGGAATCACATGTTTTTATTCATTTCTCTTCTATCTTTGAGTCTGAATCCCTTCATCCTCCCCTTGGTCTGCTCCGAGGCAAATAATTAGCCTACGCTGTAATTTATTTTATAAACGTGCAGACACTCGGGGTATGAGGACTCTGAACTTCAATCGGCAATAAATTTTAATTCCTTCTTAATGAACAGTCAGGTGGCTTTTAATTAGGAGGGGAAAAGCAGCAGTCATTTTCAGTCCTGAATAACGACGAAGACAAGGGAGAGGTTACTACCTGATTATACACATCACAGTGCAAAAGCACAGTCTTATTAAAGGCACCGAGGCCCTTTAAAAGTTAAATCACAGCAGCTACTGGATCTGCACGTAGGTGGGATTTTCCAAGGGTGTGCTTTTGTGCTGGCTGGGAAAAGAAGTTTTATTCTGAATTCAACCGTAACTCCTGTAATTCTGCCTGTAATAGAGTTTAGACTTCTTCACGCCTGCGTTGGCAAAGGAAATACCTTTTTGGGAGCATCTGTTCGGGCTGCATGCCAGCTTCCAAGGGCAGCATTCGCCATTTCCCCAGGCTGTGTGCTCCCAGCAGCCACAGCGCTGACTCTCCTCCAGCACAGCCACAACGGCAAAGCAGAGAATTAGAGCTCAGCACAGGCAGAAATATTTGCTGACTGCTGTCAGGAAGGCTTAGGATGCCTTCAAACACCTCAGGCTCTCTATTGGTGTGAATCAGCACTGCATCAACTCCACCGAGTGCTGGGTATTTGCAGCAGCTGAGAATCTGTCCTTGTAAAACTGCCTATCTAATTTTTATTTTAAAAGCCCAAACAGTTTCAAGTAAGCAAAAGAACCTTTGGTTCAACCAGTGTAGCAAAATCTCATGTTTTACACACACAGCTCTGCTTTTGAGAGCTGCTCCCAACACTGATATTGGGCGCTGGGACATTAGGACCGATACCTGCTAATGAAGGCAGCAGTTAGCACTTCTGATTGCACACCATGGATGCTCCCAGTGCCTTATTTTCTACTTAAATACAACTGACAGGCTCAGGAACACCTCCATTTGCGTGGTTAAGTAGCATATTGGCATGTTAATACCTACCTCAAAGTGTGCCAAAATCATGACATAACGGTAAATCTCAGACCAGTCCCGGACACCTGCAAAAAAAGAACAAAATCCTCCAACCTGGAATGTTGAACCCAATGGGGCAAATGGGTGAACCCAATGTTCACCATTGCTGGAAAATGTGAACTAATAGTACCTGACTTGACATAAACTTTGGATAAAGAAATATTCAGTAATCGATAACATGCTAAGCATATGCATGTCCCCAAACCAGTAATGGCATTTTCTCTGAAATGTCGTAACTTCGTGCCCAGGCATGAAATTAGTTATTTTTAAAGATAATCTTTAGTCCCACGGTCCTGCCAGTACCAGCTAGGGTGAAGGCAGCCAAGTGAGTGAATTGTTTCTGGTGCTGTTACCATAAGAGTGGCTCCGAACGCCGTTGAGGGAAAGTTCCCTTTTCCCATGATTTTTTATTTCAATTTCTCCAACAGACTGGCCCCACTGCTCGTGTCGGAAATGCTGTTCCCTTTGTCTAGGAGAAAGAAAAGAGTGAATCGACAGGTAGAATCAACACGGCAAAATCATGGTGGCCTCAGTGCCAATCTGATAGATTTATATCACAAAACGAGGACAGATTTCAGAGCATCTGGATCATGGCTATGCCGGATTTTACACATTAGCAACCACTTTTACATTTCCCAGTTATTGCTACATAACATCCATGAGACACCTGAGAATGAAACAGCAACTAATTCCCACCCTGATAGACTATAAAAATGCCCTTTTTTAAAAAAAAATGCTGTATGACCAAACACTTGCTGCTTAGAATTCAGCACGTCTCACCAATGACCATGCACTACTGATACATATTTTTTCGGCTTGTATTTAGACAACACACTATGAATAGTCACTCATATTTTCTTCTTGTATTTTCAGCTCTCCACAGCTGGAGTGCTAATTAAATCACCAACTTTAGTCCTGCTTTCACACGATTATATTCAATCCTTTGCCTAGATATACCTGCACCACTGACTTTAGAAGTGGCCTAAATCACATTGTTAGCAATGAAAAAAGACAGAATAAGACATAGTCCTAATGCTCAAGGTTTTACAGACCAAAACTGTGGGCAGGTCCTTCCACCCACACATCAGGAAGACCCCATCTGTGTGCAGGATCCTCCTTAGAGGTTGCCAGGTCTGGTGTGGAAATGAAACCAGGAGATACCTGACAGGAGCCGTGACCTTTCTTAGCTCACTTCAAATTAAACCCACCTTCTAAAATCACCTAAAACAGCATGACCCTGAGGAGAACTGTAGAAAAATTACTATTAACCTAGAAGAAATTAATCTCCCCGCTTACTTTTTGACCCTTTGGAAGAGCTCAATAGTCCATGGTTCCTGGGCTAAAGCACGTGCAAATGTGCTGGGGTGACTGTCAGCACTAAAGTTAAAGACTTCTGTGAAGTTCTCCCAACTAGGAAAAGAGGGGAAATATAAAAGTCATTGTTAGCATTCAGGTCATAGAATCATTTAGGTTGGAAAAGACCTCCAAGATCATCCAGCCCAACCATAACCTGCCTCTACCAAGTCCACTGCTAAACCATGTCCCTAAGCACCACATCTAGAGGCCAAGGTCATGGACTTGGTCATAGTAGGCCAAGCTGTGCACTTGCTACTCTGACAGTGGCAATCTTTGTATTTTATAGTTATTGGAAAATTCTGACTTCTGTAATTTTAAATATGTTACGACTCTTCAAGGAAGTAAACAAGAGGAAACTGAGAAGGACAACAATGGTTTGCAAGGGTCAACAGATGACTGAGGAAGGGAAGCTGGCAGGGCAGAGCTGCAAGCCAGAGTAAGCTGCTTTCCCTCACGTAGCCTGTTCAGAGATGCAAATGCAGCATTTATCCAGAAATGCTTTGTTACTTTGACAGCAAATCATGTTTTATCAGCTAAATAGAGTCCTTACACAGTAAATGCAGAGAAAAGGGCTTCATGTGTTACTTTGTGCACATGATGCTTTGAAAACAGTAATCAAAACCTGTACATCCCAATGTAAATGTGAGATGCTCTTACTGGAAAGAGAATTTAACTGGTACAAGTTCGCCCTCCTCTTCACTCCACTGCTGCCGGTAGGGTCCTTTTCTGTAAGGCAAAGCACTATAATTTTATATCACTCCTGAAAGAACAGCAAAATGTTCCTTAGGTGTTTGGAAATGAATGCAACAGGAGACACTGCAGAAGAATGATGCTATTGTGTGCTAAGGTAGAATAGTAATCCTATGTATTACTAGCTCTATTTTCATTCCATAAAAATCAGTGTGTGCTATTGTTACCAAATAGAATCATTGAATTCCTTTGGTTGGAAGAGACCTTTAAGATCATTAAGTCCAACCGTTAACCCAGCACTGCCAGGGCAGCACTAACCCATGTCCCTCAGCACCACATCTCCATGGCTTGGGAACCCCTCCAGGGATGAGGACTCCACCACTGCCCTGGGCAGCCTGGCACAGCCCTTCACAAGCCTTTTGGGGAAGAAATTTTTCCTAATGTCCAACCTAAACCTACCCTGATGCAACTTGAGGCTGTGTCCTTTTGCCCTATTGCTTGTTCCTTGGGAGAAGAGACCAAGCCCCACATGTCTCCAACATCCTTTCAGGGCATTATCGAGAGCAAGAAAGTCTTTCCCGAGCCTCCTTTTCTCCAGGCTCAACAACCCCAGTTCCTTCAGCTGCTGCTCACAAGACTTGCACTCTAGACCCTTCACCAGCTTTTGGTTCAACATGGTTAAATGTATTTCAAGGAAGCATTCAAAAAGACTTGGTCTTAAGCGTAGATAAATGAAATTATAGAGTGCTGCAATACCTCAGTAATCCGTCAAAGCTTATTTTCCAGCGTGTCTGGGGCTCTAGGTATTCGATAGTGAGCCCTCCTCCACTCCAGATCTCTTCAGATTCATCACTCACCATCATGTTTGGATGTTGTGGGTGCTAAAAAGACATTTCAGGAAAAGATTTGCTTAATTTAATTGAGAGGATGCAATGTGGATGTTTCCTACTCTGACGGTCCTCTGCAGGAGGAACATTTGGTTGAACTGTCTTTTCAGTTATCAGAAAGCTTTAATCTGCTTTCGGAGAATCAGATTGTTAGAGAGGGAAAATGGCATCTAAACCACCAGAGTTCGAACACATTATTGTTTCAGATAATACAACTGAGATACTTGTGTGAAGGGAGGTCACTTCAGGAGCTCGGTTCCTTACACCAGTCACTCTGTCAAGCTTACAGCCAAGCTGATGCACACCTTAGGGGTAACTTTATTTTTAGACTGAATTGGATGCAACTCTAAATTAAAATTTCTAGTTCAAGAAAGGCCCCAAAACTCTTCAGCTGCTTTTTGAAAAATAGGTTTCCTAATGGAACATAAAAGGTTCCTTAGATGTGGTTTCCTGCCACCTTTCTAAGAGAGAGCTTCTGCCTATTGCTGTAGGGAAGGATCTGAGAAGGTCCTGAACTTGGACAAAGCCACAAAATATTATTAAAAACCAAAATAACACATCTTCTCTTTATTTTCTGAAAATAGGTAGTCAGGTTAAATTTTTTTAATTTTACTATTTACCTATTTTACTAGGTAGTCAGCTATTAACAAAAAAGAAAATCCACAAGCAAAATATAGACTAATATTGTTTTCTTTTTAGGAAGAATGAAGCAGATGTACATAGAAGTCCCCAAAAGCTTTCCTTTCTTTTTTAAAGAGGCAATTCCACAATGGTTTTTAATGCATTCATTCATTAAAAATCAGGAAAAAACCAACCATAACCATGCAACATAAATTATTAATCATGTGCTGCACATTAACACAAAGATTGGATGCTCAAATTCTTCCTGGGAGACTTCCCAAGATGTTTTTTTAGAAAATATGCTGGTTTGTGCACATTACGGGAAAAAGGGAATGAGTGTCAGGCACCCACTCAAAAATTTAGATGTAACCAGTCATCTGGCCAGTTCTACCACTGTCTTTAGACACAGCACTGATGTCTTACTGTTAGGATGTCAATGTGGTGAAGATGTAGAGAACATGAATTTTTTGCTCGGGATCCTAACATGGATTCAAGACAGGAGTTAAGCACTGCTCTGGAATGTCATCCCACATTTACCACTTACTTCAAACTCCCCTATTCCGTCCACCCTCAGGAAAAGCCACATCTCACAGATCCCATCAGGACGTTTTGCAAGACGAGCAATCACAAAGGTCTTGTTGGTCTCTGCAAAGCCGGTGAAGTAAACCGAATCAAGTGCCTAGGGAAAGGGAAATGGATTTCAGCTCCAGCTGGAAGGAGGGGGAGAAGGTAATTCTTTGTTTTCCGTAGGTTTCTTCTCAGGAATCAGATTTTACTTTCACTTTTAGATTTAACAGCAGGCAAACCCAGCGAACAGCCAGGGGTTTGTTGGCAGCAGTGAAGCCTCGCTCATAAGGCAGGACAGACCATGTGCTCACAACATGACTGAAATCCACAACACTTAGTCAATCTGGCCTACAACCACCACATCAGTTATAGACACAGAAGCATTTTTCCTTTCTTGTTTGCCCATTTCCCCCTCAGGGCAGACACAGAAGGCAGAGAAGGAGCAGCTAAGAAGTAGCTGTACAGAGGGAACATAATTATTGCATGATAGAGAAGGACAAGGTGAAATATTGTCCTGAATTAAGACGATTATTTTGCAACGAGAAGCTCCCTTGGCCAAAATCCTTATGAAATACGTCCTCAAAGAAGAATAGTGAGGATGAAACTGAGCCACAAACACACTGTTTCCCCATCTAGCTCCAAACTGTATGTAGGAGAACTGTAAGCTGTAAGGGAAACCAAACTACAGAGGAAAAATTAACAGGAAGAAAGTAAATCATAGGAAACTCAGCACTTTACTAACATGATTATCAGCTGGGCTGGTGTTGGGCCAGTTAACACCCCAAATCTCAAAAACAACAAGGCACAGAAGTCCACAACTTCAAATTCCGGTGTACATTTTCATGTGTTTGCACAAAACTCGCTCAAAGTGAAGTTTTACAAGCTGGAACATGGAAATTAAAATTTATGAATGCATTTTGGGGCGTGGATGAAGGTCTGCTTCTGAAAAGTTATCCATCATAAAATGCCAAAAAATACTAAAATTGGGTAATTATTGCCCTTATGCATCCAGGTAAGGGAGGGGTTTTGAGGGCATAGAGTCTGGAAATATACACAGAGCAAGTCTATTGGATGCCAATACAAAAAATTCAGAGACATCACTTCTGGAAGTATTTTCCAGACTCATTTTTAGACCTCTCTTGTAAGGGTTCCTCCAATGTTGCTGCTCGGAGGAGCAGAAAGGAAAGTACAGACCCCTTGGCTTTATCTCAAACCACCCTGGATGTCAGTTTGATTTGGAAGATGGTGTCACTCCTGCCCTAGTAAATCTAGTTGAGATTGGCAAAACACTTCCAAACGCTCCAAGCAGCAGCTTAATTAGTAGAAAGGAAAGCTAGAGCAAACAGCTTCTTTTTTTTTAAAGGCTAAGCAGAAGCTTCAGTGCACTTGTTAAATAATATGACTTAAGGATCCCCAGAAGGCTCCAGGAAATGTTAGCAAGAAGTTGATTTGTAACAGAAATTACTTAGGATCCAAACATCTCAGCTGGCATCTGTAAGCTGAGTCTTGATGAGGGAAGGAAAACCAGAGGAAATTCTCTCTCGCCAGCCTCTCTGCTTCCCCTTCTTACCAAATAATACAGCAAAGCCCACCCAAATCTGCCTGTTAGGCAGTGGGTATTGCGACAAGATGCTACATGAACACAGGCAAGGTACAGGTTGTAGACAGAGGGTTTATTATTTATTAAGCCAATGAGGAGATCTGGAAAATTAGATTCAATTCACTGTGTGCTAAACAAAAGGTCCCATAGTGGATCTGCTTCTTCCCACCAACATCAGCTGGTCTGATTGGAGGTAACCCTTCTCCCTGCAAGGGACGGCCAAGGTGGCATCCCCAAACTGCCCTCCCTGGGATGTGTGAAGGGGTGAGGGGGAAAGGATGTGGGTCCTGAAACTTCAGGGCTTGGGTAGTGTGGGGTGCCTGGCACCAGGATGCAGGGCATGAGGGTACCTGAGGGACACAGGTCCCAGGGGGGTGCAAGGTGCTGGGATGCAGGTCCTGAGGGGTGCAGGTCCCTGAAGGACGTGGGTTCTGCAGATGGAGCTGGTGTAGGTCCAGGGGGGTATGGGTCAAATGGAAAGCGTGTTGTGGGGAGAACATGGGTCCCAGGGGATGGGGGTACCAGGGGTTGGAGGGTGAGGATGCTGGGCATGGGGTTGCAGGGGGATGAAAGGTGCTGGGATGCAGGGGGGTTCCAGGGATTGGGGGGTAAAGATGTTGGGGATGAGGTTCCAGGGGATGGGGGTCCAGGGACTGGGGGGTGAGGATGCTGGGGATGGGGTCTCAGGGGATGGGAGTCAAGGGATTAATGGGTGGGGATGCTGGGGATGGGGTCCCAGGAGATGAAGGTTCCAGGGACTGGAGGGATGAGGATGCTGAGGATGGGTTCCCAGGGAAACAGGGGGGTGCCAGGGGTGCCGGGAGACAGGGATGCCAGCGCAGGAGGTGTCACGGAAGGGGAGTCCCAGGGAAGGGAGGTCCCGGGGGAGGTGGGGATAACGGTGGGACACTCACGTGGGGGTCGGGGCGGAGCGGGCGCGGCCGCCGCGGTTCGGGGGGAGCTCCGCCGGCCGCCCGCTGCCTGCAGGCGCCGTGGAAGAGCAGGAGGCAGCCCAGGGCCCAGCGCTTCAGCGGGGTCCAGGCACCGGGGGGGGCCGCCCGCCGAGCCCCGAGCAGCGCCAGCAGCGCGGCCGCCAGCAGCGCCAGCAGCGCCGGCATGGCGGGAGCGGAGCGGAGCTGGCTCCGGCCGCTCTCAAACCCCGCCTCGGAGCCGCCGTGTCCCGGAGCCTCTCTCAGTCATTTCCGCGAGGAGCTTGTCCCGGCTGCCGGCGCTGAGGTCATGCTGGGATGTTGCATTTGCCTTTATTTATTTATTTATTTATTTTTAAGTTTTTTGGTTTTTTTTTCCCCGAGAAACCCTCGATCGAGGCAGTTGCCC
This sequence comes from Coracias cyanogaster, assembly GCA_033124195.1. Lineage (NCBI taxonomy): Eukaryota > Metazoa > Chordata > Aves > Coraciiformes > Coraciidae > Coracias > Coracias cyanogaster. Next base: position 115,862 of record JAVSBS010000400.1, read on the forward strand.
TGGTGAGGCACTGCCAAGTTTCTGGGCGGTCCTCCCGGTTAAGTGCGGTGGTATAAGAAAAGTGGGGTTTGGGGTCTTCCCCCCGTGCTATCGTGGGGTATAAGAATCATAAAATCATAGGATCATAAGAGTGGTTTGGGTTGGAAGATCACCTCGTTCCAACCCCCCTGCCGTGGCAGGGACACGTCCCACTAGACCAGGTTGCTCCAAGCCCCGTCCAACGTGGCCTTGAGAACATCCAGTGATGGAGCATCCACAACTTTCCTGGGCAACCTGTCTCACCAGCCTCAGAGTGAAGAACTTCTTCCTAAGGGCAATTATCAGTGGCTGTTCCTCAAGGCTGAAGGTTGTGGGTGCTCCCAACTCCTTGATTCAGGTCACGGTTCCTGTTGTAGATTTTGGACTCTGGTTTATTGGGCTCCCAGTGCAAGTGGGTCCTTCACTCGCTCCCGCTGCCAGCTCCAGCCAATGGGCCTGGAAAAGCCCTGGCAGCCACATTTCATCCAAGGCACCAAAGAAAAAAAAAATCACGGCAGGCATCCCTTGAAAAAGCATTTATTTCACATTTTTCTGCCTTGCTCAGTTGTCCCTCGGTTTGGCTTTATAACCACCTCTGCTGTGGTTTAACAGATCAGTGCTTACAGTTCTTTCAGTTTTTTTCTCTGAATGCAATTTTTAATAACCACCTCGGCTTTGCTGCTCCTTTTACCCTTTATCTAGTCTTTTCTGATACTGATGTGTGCTTCCTCTGCCCCTGTGATCATGTTTTTATTGACCCCTCAAAAGCCTTTAGTGTCATAGATGTTCCTTTCATCTTCTTAAAAACCCTCATTTTTACACAGTTCCCCTTTTCTGAGGCTGGGCACAGCTGTTTGGTATCACTTTATTGCGATCCATGGACCACATCAAAAGCAGAAGGGCAGGAATTCAGAAGCAGAAGGCACCAGAGATGAAGACAATGATGTTCAGGAATTTATTTCTGGAAATAGCCATTGATTCAGTTAATATTGAGAGGGTACCTCTTAGTTAACCAGCAAGAATAGGGAGAGATATGGAGAGATACAAGGTTATTTTTCGTATTTCGGATTGTGTCATGGAGGGACTGAAAATGGTCTGAAAAGGGGATGTGTCACAATGTTGTCACCCTGCACCTGCAGCACAGCAGGCAGGGTTCAGTCCAGAGGAAGGGACGGCAAAGAGAATGGGTTATGAAAAACAGCTTTCATTTTTAGTTAAAATTTAAACACGGTATTGGCACAAAGCAATATTCAGTGGGGGAAAGATCCACACAAATGGCAAACCTTTTTTATTTCAGTATTTTACAAGAAATCTGGGGAGGGACTTTTTACAAGGGCTTGTAGTGATCGGATGAGGGGTAATGGGTTCAAACTGGAAGGAGGGAGATTTAGATTAGAAACTGGGAAGAAGTTCTTCACTCTGAGGGTGGTGAGACACTGGCACAGGTTGCCCTGGGAAGCTGTGGATGCTCCATCACTGGATATGTTGAAGACCAGGTTGGATGGGGCTTTGAGCAACCTGGTCTAGTGGGAGGTGTCCCTGCCCATGGCAGGGGGGTTGGAACTAGATGATCTTTAAGATCCCTTGCAACCCAAACCATTCTGATTCTATGATTCCTGAGGGGAGGATAAATGGGGCATAAATATTTCATACATTCCTCTCATATGTGAAGTATTCAAAAATTCTCCCGTAGCCTCCCCAGCGCGCCGATGAAGGTGTTGTGGCTGTCTCTATGGAATCTGTAACAGAGATAAGCTTCGTTCCTTCCTACGAGCACAGGAAGCATGGAAATAATTCGCTTCATGCAACATTATGTTTCAACATTTCTTAGGTAATTTGTTTGAGGACTTGAAGTTATCTCTGGCAAACAATTTGTCTTGGCAGTATCATTTGCCATGGAAATGGGTTCCAAACCAGCAGGACTCACAGAAGAACCAAAGTCCTGACATGCCTGGTAATGTTCTTAGCCTGACAGAAAACAACGCTGTGCATACTGAAACAAGCCTAAGATCTGCTTCACACGCTTAGCGAAAATGTGGGGAGAAAAATATTCAGCTGATTTAAGTTCAGGAGGAAATGAGGAACCTGCAACTGATGTGTGGCCCTAAAAATACAGAGAAGCAGCAAGATGAATTGAAGAGTTTCTGGTTAGCATAAATTTGCTAATTTGCTCTTAACCATCTTCAGTCTTGACCATCAAATCTCTCATTGCATAGTGAACACTTTAAGTAGCACTGCCTCTTAAATCCAGCTGTCTGGCAAAGGAAATTGGATGTTGAGACCATATCTCATCAGAAAACATACACTGACACCCTCAGAAATCAAGGGCCTGCAAAATCAGGTTCAGTGTAGCTCTGAGGTCCAAACTGGTTCTCAAGATCTTTGCTCTGCAGTGAGCGGTGACTCTATGTGCTGTGCAAAGCTAAGAAATCAAAGCCAACAGGAAAAAAAAATGCATCACGGCCTGTCCTCCTCAGAGAGCTGCAAAGGTAACGGGATTTTCAGAGCTACATGCAGAGATAATGGGTAGATTCACACCTGTACTTCAAGAAAGCTCAGATCTGTGAGAGAATTCCCTGATTTCAGCCTCTGTTTAAGTTACATGTCATTGTATGTGACATTTCTTTAAAAAATTGTTATAACTGCCTTGTTGATGCCACCTTTTCTCCCTGCATTTGCATCTGGAGATGGGCTGTTTGCCAACCTCACATGGTCTGTGTGACCAACCCCATTTGGGCTGCCCCAGGGCTGCAGAATTCAGGGATGCACCATCCAGCAGCCAAACACTCTGGTTACACTGTGGTGACAAGTTTGCTAAACACCAGTTCCACAAAAATCCATGGCAAAACTTCCACGGAATTAGAAGCTCTCAGGATAAAGCGTGTGTGGGAACTGCTGAAGTATGAAACCTCCCGAGAGTGACAACATCCAGAGCCCTGTCTAGTTGACAGCACTAAAAAAACTCAAGCAGTACTTAACAATCTTGTAATTTCTGGGTAACTCATATTTGAGTTAAATGCAAAAGAGAGACAAAGCGTGTAGGTTTTCTCAAGGTTTAGCTCACTACAATCACCCATGAAAAAAAAAATGCTTTCCTTGATTTCATTCTTATTCCTGGATAAATAAGGGGAAAACATGGAGGGAGAAGGAAGTTTGGGGAAAAGATCATCTCTGTTCATTTTGTGCCTAGAGATGCTTACATACTTTCATTTGAACAGCAGAGATGTTGGCATCAACTAATTTATTTTCGTGTGGGAGACCCAGCTGCTGGGAAATGGAAGACTACACACAACACCAAGCTTTTTGGAAGTCCCTAATATTTCACCATAGAAGCCGAAGGAAATGCAATTAATAAAATACGTAGAAACACACATAGCCATGAGCTGTATTTTGTGGCATTTACTAGCACACACAACCCCATCTGCGCTTTCCGCCCATGTCCCACTAGATGGTGTTCATGCTACAAGAAAAAAAAAAGGATGCAGCAGTGAGCCTGAGCTGTCAGAATTTCTTCCATCCTTCAGCTTTTTTATCTTTATGTGTTTTAAATGTATCCTCAGCTCACGCACTGCAAGGTTTGCTATTTTGCGTCTCATTTTTAAAGCTACAGGGTATGTATTTTCCCTAATACACCGTGGAAAATTCTGAATGAGTGTCATGCAGTAATACTTCCATATAAAACAATTTATCTAGTTTAGCAACTGCTGTTGAAGCCGAGATTGACCCAATTTAGTAAATGGCCCAGAACACACTCCTGACTTAGGTGCCAGATTACCCTGCTGAGACTCCATGAAGTAATGAGGGACTGTTAGGAAGTATCACCACAAAACTGTGCATAAGCATAAAGCAAAAACTCTTCATGTAATCATAGAATGGTTTGGTTTTTAGAAGATACTTTCAAGATCATCTGATTCCAACCCTCCTGCCATGGGTAGGGACACCTCCCACTAGACCAGGTTGCTCAAAGCCTCGTCCAACCTGGCCTCCAACACTTTCAGGGATGGAGCGTCCACAGCTTCCCTGGGCAACCTGTGCCAGTGTCTCACCACCCTCACAGTGAAGAACTTCTGCCTAATTTCTAATCTAAATCTCTCCTCTTCCAGCTTGAATCCATCACCCCTCGTCCTATCATTACAAGCCCTCATAAGAAGTCCCTCCCCAGCTTTCTTGTAGGCCCCTTTCAGATACTGGAAGGCCACGAGAAGGTCTCCCCGGAGCCTTCTCTTGTCCACACTGAACAACCCCAACTTTCTCAGCCTGTCCTTGTAGGAGAGATGTTCCAGCCCACTGAACTGCAGTAGAACCCACTGGATCGCTACACGGTTATCGCAGGTGCTGGTAGATGTGGTGCTCCTGGACTGCAATGCTGCTGGTGATGAAGACTTCAAAGGGATGGAGCAGGGACAATACTTGGGGTGCAGGCTCACCCTGGGGAAGCTGTAGCACGATGGCTTTGGGCAGGCCATGGGCTGGGCCTCTCTCCAACAACGGGGACGCTGGGTAGGCCACCCTGCCAGCAGGCCCTGCAGCTTCCCTCTGTCACTTCAGAAACCTACAAATCCTTAAATCAGGATTATCTGAAAGCCTCAGGGGGCAACCGTGAGGCCACAGCGGACATCCAGGGCCCAGATGCTGGACAGTAACTTTGCAGATGACACGTAATTAAGTGGGAGTGTCGATCAGCTTGAGGGTAGGAAGGCTCTGCAAAGGCTGGATTGATGGGCTGAGGCCAATTGTATGAGGTTCAACAAAGCCAAGTGCTGGATCCTGCACTTTGGTCACAACAACCCCTGGCAACGCTACAGGCTTGGGGAGGAGTGGCTGGAGAGCTGCCTGGTGGGAAAGAACCTGGGGGTGCTGGTGGACAGCCGGCTGAACAGGAGCCAGCGTGTGCCCAGGTGGCCAAGAGGGCCAACGGCATCCTGGCCTGGATCGGAAACAGTGTGACCAGCAGGAGTAAGGAGGTGATTGTGACCCTGTACTCGGCGCTTGTGAGACCACACCTTGAGCACTGTGTCCAGTTCTGGGCACCACAGGACAAGAAGGACATTGAGGTGCTGGAGCAGCTGCAGAGAAGGGCAGTGAAGCTGGTGAGGGGTCTGGAAAGCATGGCCTGTGAAGAGCGGCTGAGGGAACTGGGATTGTTTAGCCTAGAGAAGAGGAGACTGAGAGGAGACCTTATTGCTCTCTACAGCTACCTAAAAGGAGGTTGTAGCGAGGCTGGTGTTAGTCTCTTCTCCCAAATTAGTGATGATAGAATGAGAGGAAATGGTCTCAAGTTGCGTCAGGGGAGGTTTAGATTGGATATTAGGAAGAAATTCTTCCCTGAGAGAGTGGTTGGGTACTGGAACAGGCTGCCCAGGGAGGTGGTGGAGTCACCATCCCTGGAGGTGTTTAAAAAATGAGTGGATGCAGCACTTGAGGCTTTGGTCTAGTGGGTAGAGAGATGTTAGGATGAAGGTTGGACTTGATGATCCTCGTGGTCCTTTCCAACCATAATGATTCTGCGATTCTATGCTGTTTGGCCCAAGAAATGCCATATTCTGCACTTTCCAAGGAATGTCTTTTAAGTACACAGGCAAGAAGGGTGATCACTATCCAGTCCAGTGCACTACACCCTCACCTAGCTGTTTTGCTAAACTGTTTGAACTATTACTTGATTTTGTCCCTTTGTGCTAGGGCTATTGTGAGTTTTCTTTGCTACTATTGCCCAGTTTGCTCTGTAAAGAACTACATGGTATTGAAAGCCGCAGGAATGTGCTTTATCATCAGAAACCAACCCAAAAATCTGTAAAAGCCAATGAAGAGTAAAGAAGATGGTGGCTGAGAACATAACCGGATTTTGTCCATCCTGCTGTATTAATAATAATAATAGCAATAATATTAATAATAATAATAAAATAAAAAACCCTAGTGCAAATCAGAGAATCACAGAATTACAGTATCATAGAATGGTAGGGGTTGGAAGGGACCTCTAGAGATCATCTAGTCCAACCTCCCACCTAGGCAAGGTGACGCAGGAATGCATCCAGACAGGTCTTGAAAGTCTCCAGAGAAAGAGACTCCACAACCTCCCTGGGCAGCCCGTTCCAGTGCTCTGTCACGCTCACAAGAAAGAAGTTTCTCCTCATGTTGAGATGGAACTTTCTATGTTCTAGTTTATGCCAGTTTCCTCTTGTCCTACTACTAGGCACCATTGAAAAGGGTCTGATTGCTCCATCTTCCTGACACCCACCCTTCAGATATTTATAAACATTGATCAGATCCCCTCTCAGCCTTCTCTTCTCCTGGCTAAATAGCCCCAGGGATCTCAGTCATTCCTAATAAGAGAGATGCTCTAGTCCCTTAATCATCCTTGTAGCCCTCCATTGGACTCTCTTCAGTAGTTCCCTGTCACCCTTGAACTGGGGAGCCCAGAACTAGCCACAATATTCCAGATGTGGCCTTACCAGGGCAGAATAGAGGGAGAGGAGAACCTCCCTTGCCCTGCTGGTCACGATCTTCTTAATGCAGCCCAGGATACCATTGGCCTTCTTGGCCACAAGGGCACATTGCTGTCTCATGGTCAACTTGTCCACCAGGACTCCCAGGTCCTTCCCTGCAGAGCTGCTTCCTAGCAGCTCAACCTCTAACCTTTACTGGTGCATGGGGTTATTCCTCCCCAGGTACAGGCCCCTATACTTGCCCTTGTTGAACTTCATGAGGTTCCCCTCTGCCCAGCTCTCTATTCTGTCCATATCTCACTGAATGGCAGCACAGCCTTCTGGTGTGTCAGCCACTCCTCCCACTTAAGTATCATCAGCAAATTTGCTGGGGGTACGCTCCATCCCTTCATCAAGATCATTAATGAAGATGTTAAACAAGACTGGGCCGAGCACTGACCCCTGGGGAACACCACTAGCTACAGGCCTCCAACCGGACTCTGTGCCATTGATCACAACCCTCTGGGCTCTATTGGTTAGCCAGTTCCCAATCTATCTGTGTTGCTGACATTGATGTTGGCAACCTGAAATTGCTCCTCTCTGAAAACCTGTACTTTTGATGTATGAGAATATCCCTCAAGTCTCATATATTGCATGCCTGAGATTACTACATTTGATATCTTTAAACTAGAGTAAGCCACTTTACCTATAAATGTTTTGGTTTTATTTTTCAATACTTCCCTCACCATTTTGGGTTATATTATAGTCTCAACCATTCTGTAATTCTATTAATATCTTCATTAATAATCTGGATGATGGGGCAGAGTGTACCCTCAGCGAGTTGGTAGATGACAGAAAATTGAGAGGAATGTCTGTTACATCAGAAGGTAGTGCTGCCATCCAAAGGGGCCTGGACAGGCTGGAGAAATGGACTGACGGGAACCTCATGCAGTTCAACAAGGGGAAGGGCAAAGCCCTGCACCTGAGGATGAACAACCCCATGCACCAGTACATACCGCGTGCCACCCAACTGGAAGGCAGCTTGGCAGATAAGTACCTGGGAGTCCTGGTGGACACCAAGTTGAACATGAGCCAGCAATGTGCCCTTGCAGTAAAGAGAGCAGAAGATAAGAGTGTTGCCAGTAGGTTGAGGGAGGTGGTCCTTTCCCTTTACTCAGCACTGGTGAGGCCACACCTGGAGTCCTGTGTCCAGTTCTGGGCTCCCCAGTACAAGAGAAACATGGACATAATGGAGAGAGTCCAACAAAGGGCCACAAAGATGATTAAGAGACTGGAGTGTCTCTCCTATGAGGAAAGGCTGAGATTGATGGGACAGTTTGTTTTAGAAAAGAGAAGGCTCAGGGAGCATCTTATTGATGTATATAAATACCTAAAGGGAGGATGCAAAAAGGAGAGAGACAGGCTCTTTTCAGTAGTGCCCAGAGACAGGACAAGAGGCAATGGGCACAAACAAAAACCCAGGAGGTTCTGGCTGAACATCAGGAAACACTTTTTTACTGTGGGGATCA
>JAVSBS010000401.1:0-34117 GCA_033124195.1 Coracias cyanogaster
GGTTTCTTAGGGGTTAATCCAGGTCTGCAGCTCAATACAACAGAGTTAATCTGACCAGAAGAGGCTTTAGGCTAAATTCTAGAGGAAAACTTGTCACTTTATGATCCAGTTGTACTAAAAGAAAGGCTCTGTTTACAAAGAAGATTTTAAATTTGGGATCCACTGGGGCAGAAGTTACCTCCATGATTTCTTCCTTGTTCAACACACCAGGGGACTTGTAGTCTGATAAATGATTTTTCAAACATCTTCATTGTTACCTTCTTTCTTCTATCTGAAAAAGAACAAGTGTTACAAAAAACATACTTAAGAAAGCACACAACTTTGACCTAAGGGCAAGAAGTCTTTGATGATAAAGACTTTGCAGTTTGTTTGTCAAGCTTTAGACTAAAGAACAGTAATTGTCTTGTTTATTTCTACAACTGAAGACAAAGTAAAACAATACATTTTCATAACTTGATAATTAGGCTTTTAGCAGACTCAGGTTTTATTGGATATCCAAAATGAAAATCTGGTAACCAAATACACTAGACTATAGTATATATTAGCTACTGAGAAGACACATTCTAAAATAAAAGTTAAAGACTAAAATTACATAATTAAGATTTCCCCACAATCTTGTCATTAGAGACTCTTCTATAATACTTTAAATGCAGTTGTATATAAAGAATCATCAGAATGAACATACCTCCTCACTGATTAAGACCAAATCAAGAAATATAGTCACATGGCATTTTTTTATCACATTAATCTTTACAATTTTATTATCTTGTAAATTTTTAATATAATGTTACACAGATGAAAATACAAAACTACAGATGTTACAGCTTAATTGAGAAAAAGTCTTAAAGATACATTAGTCTAAAAATTAATAGACTTCTGTGCGTAATGTATTTTTGTGTTTTTGCAATCAAACACTAATTAGGATATTATTTTCCAAAAATACTTTTTTATCCTGCACTTAACTAACAAAAATAAGGAACTGAGATATCACTGACTCATAAAACAGGAGTTCTGGAGACTGAAATCTCTGATTTTCTAAGAAAGCTTAAAACGTGTAAAGAACTTCAAAAGAGCAAATGGCTGACTATTCTTGAACCAAATATACATATTTGTGTAACACATTCTTCCCAATTTGGGCAGTAGCTGTCACATATGTAAACACTTCTATCTTTTGGCATCTCTTTTGAATACACAAGTGTCAAAGTATATTTGGTAATTACAAGGCATGATCTTGCCTTCTGCAAGATAAAATCAACTTTTTTAAGGAACTGAAAATCAGAGGAAAATGTGGTATAATATTTAGGACAAGACTAGCATTCAAGTATGTATTGAAAATTAAGGAAACAAACTTCAGGCTTGGTCTTTCTTCCACTTAAGTGGTTGGGGTATTTTCTCTTGTCAGAAATTAGAAACCATTTTTTCTTACAAAAGAGACATGGTTTACACCACTTGTCATGGAATGCAGCATGTCACACTCACTGGCAGGAATATCCCTAATACAGCAAGAGGAAGGGAAAGAGTGACACATCTATACCAATGCTACAGGCAGTCCTCATCTCCTCAGCTCATGATTCCACGTCTTTGGGACAAGGACAGTAAAGGGGGAGGACTACAGCCTGACTATGACTGTGCTGCTTCTCATAGTTAATGAGTTTCCCTCTCTACAGCAACTAAATAAATAGTCTGAACTGTGCTTTCAACCCATCAGTAAACGAGACACCAGACATGGACATTAACATTGATATAATCTCTAAACACGAAGATAGTAAACTGAAGTGTATCAAAGACTTTAAATAACTTACAACAGTGAAAAGATATGGTCAAGGCAGATAGCAAAGAAACAAATGGCTGGTATGCCTTGCACATCCAGCTCTAGTAGTAAGCCCATAGTTCAAGACCCTAGTGTAATGGGAGTGGGGATAGGGGGAGGGGAGAGGTTGGAACCTATTTCTAGCCTGTTGGGAAGATCAGGTGCTAAATCCATTTTAAAAAATTAATTCTTTCATTGCTTTTTTAACTCATTTATCTACCCAAACATCCACCAAAAGGCAAAGTGTCATGGCATCTGCAACTGCAGCAGATTTTTAGTCATTTATGTGACCGAAGCAAAAGTGTATATAAAATTACTTTATGAATCAATAAGAGGCCAGAAAAATTTCTTCAGTGTGTTAACTATGTCCTCCATTTAGCTCTGTGTTCACATAGCTAATTCTGACCCCTTCTTAGGTGCTTGCTTATCCCCATTTCCTTGATAGACACCTATGTGACCAACTCAGCCAGATGAGCAAGATCGAATAATTCTAATAAATTAAATGAGTTTAAAATATGTTTTGCCATTACACCAACACCTATATAAATTTGGAGACATTTATCTGTTCCTCAGCTGTAAGACAAAGAGGATAGGGAGGAAAATCTGTGGGAGTAAGGATGTAAAAAAAATTGAGAAATTCAAAAGCCACAGTATTGAAGATTGCAGCATTGTTATAGATCTACCACTACTACATAACCAAAATATTTTACCACTTCTGATTACTTCTGACTCCTGTGTTATTGGCCTAGATATAGTAGTGTAATGAGCTGAAAGACAAATAACAACAAAAAAACCAAACCACATGAAATCCTTCTGTTTTGTTTACAGAGACTTAAAAGGGCTTTTCTATAACAACCATGGGTAAAATACAGTTTGTTGTATAATATGTTGGATCATGTTCTCTCTTTTTTGCACTGTTCCTCTCCAAACCTCCCTCATGATGTTGCCATCTTTTCAGTACCCCTTGCAACCACAACTCCTAAAGGGAACCTGGACTCTGCATGGGAAGAAAGGCCACAGTATGGCCAGAGGTGTGGTGGCTTGACTTCCAGGATACAGTTAGTAGTGTCTGGTGGAATGGAAATGGAGAATTATGTGAAAGAGAATTAGGGAGGTGGCAGAAGGAACAGGAGATCTACATGTACCCACATCAGGCCTATGTTACATGCTAACACTTCTGTTAAGGGAATGAAGATCCTGTACCCCACCTGCCTTCCAGTTAGAGAACACACATTGCCAGTTTGAGGTAGCTGGCATGGTAAGACAGTAACACAGCCAAGAAAAAGGAAAACAAGACCGTGTGAGCGAGCTACAGGCAGCAAGAAAAGTTCAAAAGACCCGGAACATGTACATGCACTAAATACGTTCTGATTTGCCAGTAAAAGACACATTTTGTGCCTCTGGAGATCTTCCAGTCTAAGAACGTCTACCTTTTCTCACACCCCACACAGATACCAACCCTGAAACTTCTACTTATCTTGGAAGACTCATACTGGTGCCCACAGAAGGACAGTATGCTGAGAGAGCAGTGGAGGGTTGGGCAGGTGATAGTGGTGGCCATTAATTTCCTGCTTGTCAGCTGGGGAAAGAAAAGCATCTAGGATTAAGAACACACTTGCTGATCTTAAGGAATATGTCTTGCGATAGCCTCTGATCCTGGCAGCCAGGTGATATTTATAAAGGTCACCCAGTTATTTGGTGACTCAGGAAGCTTTGTTCCAGTCATCTTAAGTCATGCTTAGGGAAATCATCCACACATGAAAAAGCCAGTTTCTAAAGTGAACATAGGATTCTGTGGAAATACAACCAATATGAGGACGGATAAAGCAAGTTCATTTCATAGACAAACTCACAAAGCTTAGTAGAATATCTTGGAGACCTGGAGCCATCCTGGTCTCTGTCATGTCCAGACAAGGTAGGGGCAGAAATTACCAGCTTTCTTTCAACTAATGATCTAAGTGTGAAATTGTGTCTGAGCTAATATAAAAAACCTAATTTCTCATGGAATCACAGAATGGTAGGGTTGGAAGGGACCTCTGGAGATCATCTAGTCCAACCCCGCTGCCAGAGCAGGGCCACCTAGAGCAGGTTACACAGGAAGGCATCCAGGCAGCTTTTTAATGTCTCCAGAGAAGGAGACTCCACCACCAGCCTGTTCCAGTGCTCTGCACCACTCAAAGTAAAGAAGTTCCTCCTCATGTTTAGATGGAAATTCCTGAGCTTAAGTTTATTTCCATTCCCTCTTGTCCTGTCACTGGGCACAACAGGAAAAAGAGTGGCCCCATCTTCCTGACATCCACCCTTTAAGTATTTATAAGGGTGGATTAGATCCCCCCTCAGTCTTCTCTCCTCCAGACTAAATAGACCCAAGTCCTTCAACCTTTCCTAATAAGGCAGATGTTCCAGTCCCCTAATCATCTTAGTAGCCCTTCTCTGCACCCTCTCCAGGAGCTCCCTGTCTCTCTTGAACTGGGGAGCCCAGAACTGGACACAGTACTCCAAATCTGGCCGCACCAGGGCAGAGTAGAGGAGAAGGAGAACTTCCCTCGACCTGTTGACCACACACTTCTTGATGCACCCCAGGATGCCACTGGCCTTCTTGGCAACAAGGGCACATTGCTGGCTCATGGTCATCCTGCTATCCACCAGGACTTCCAGGTCTCTTTCCACAGAGCTGCTTTCCAGCAGGTCAGCCCCTAACCTGTACTGCTCCATGGGGTTATTCCTCCCCAGGTGCAGCACCCTACACTTACCCTTGTTGAATTTCATAATGTTTCTCTCCACCCAACTCTCCAGCCTGTCCAAGTTGCGCTGAATGGCAGCACAGCCTTCTGGTGTGTCAGCTACCCACCCAGTTTTGTATCATCAGCAAACTTGCTGAGGATGCACTCTAACCCTTCATCCAAGTCATTGATGAATATATTGAACAGGACTGGATCCAGTAATGATCGCTGGGGAACACCACTTGTCACTGATCTCCAGTCAGACTCTGTGCCATTAATCACAACCCTCTAAGTTCTATCTTTCAGCCAATTTTTAATCCACCTCACTGTCCATTCATCAAACCCACACTTCCTAAGCTTGCCTACTAGGATGCTGTGGGAGACAGTGTCGAACGCCTTGCTGAAGTCAAGGTAGACAATGTCCACCACTTTCCCCTCATCTATCCATCCAGTCATTCCAGTGTAGAAGGCTATCAAATTAGTCAGACACGACTTCCCCTTAGTGAATCCATGCTGACTATTACTGATAACCCTCTTTTCCTCCATATGCTTTGAGATAATGCCCAGAATGAGCCATTCCATCATCTTTCTGGGGATGGAGGTAAGGCTGACTGGTCTGTAGTTTCCCAGATCCTCCTTCTTTCCCTTTTTGAAGACCAGAGTGACATCTGCATTCCTCCAGTCCTCAGGCACCTCACCTGATCTCCAGGACCTTTCAAAGATGATGGAGAGCTGCCCAGCAATGACCTCTGTCAGCTCCCTCAGCACCCATGGGTGTATCCCATCAGGACCATTGGACTTATTGGTATCCAGTGTACTTAATTGCTCTTTAGCTTGATCGTCCTCAACCAAGGAAGCCTTCCTTTGCCCAGACTTTCTCTGTTTCCTCCAAAATCTGGGACTCCTGAGGGCTGACCTGAGCAGTGAAAACTGGAGCAAAGAAGGCATTCAGTAACTACACCTTCTCTGCATCCTCTCTCACCAGTTCACTTGTCTCATTCAAGAGCAGGCCCACATTTTCTCTCATTTTCCTTTTGCCTCCAGTATACTTGAAGAAACACTTCCTGTTGGCTTTGACATCCCTCGCCAGGTTTAATTCCAAGGAGGCCTTGTCTTTCCTCGTTTCATCCCTGCATACTCTGACAGCATTCCTGTAATTGTCCCAAGAGAACAGTCTCCTCTCCCACTTATTGTAGACTACTTTCTTTCACTTGAGCTTTTTCAGAAGCGCCCTGTTCAACCACACAGGTCTCCTGTTTCCCTTGCCTGATTTCTTGCTCTTAGGGATACACTAATCCTGAGCTTGGAGGAAGTGGTTCTTGAAAACCAACCAGCTGTCTTGGGCCCTCCTACCTTCTACAGCCCTAACCCATGGGACTTCTCCAAGCAGTTTCTTGAAGAGGTCAAAGTTAGCCCTCCTGAAGTCCAAGGTTGCAATCCCACTTACTGTTTTGTGCATATTACACATGATCCTGAACTCTATCTTCTCATGGTCACCACAGCCAAGGCTGCCCTCAACATTAATGGCTTCCACCAGTCCCTCTTTGTTAGTCAGTACTAGGTCCAGTAGTGCACCTCTCCTTGTTGGCTCCTCCACCACTTGAGTCAAGAAGTTAACATAAATACACTGGAGGAACCTTCTGGACTCTGTGAGCCTGGCTGTGTGACCTTCCCTACAGATATCAGGGTAATTGAAGTCACGCACGAGAACTAAGGCCTGTGACTGTGAGGTGACTCTCAGCTGTCTGTAGAAGGCCTCATCAACTTCCCCATTCTGATCAGGTGGCCTGTAATAAACCCCCTAACAATGTCACCTATATTAGCCTGACCTTTGATCCTTACCCACAATCTCTCAACTTGCTTATCATCTGCCCCTGGAAGAGCTCAACACATTCCAGTTGCTCTCTCACATAAAGAGCAACTCCACAACCTTGCCTTGCAGGCTTGTCTTTCCTACAAAGGACATAGCCATCCATGACAGTGTTCCAGTCATGTGAGCTATCCCGCCATGTCTCAGTTATTGCAATGAGATCATGTCCCTGCGACTGCACACAATCTCCAGTTCCTCCTGCTTATTCCCCACACTGCGTGCATTGGTGTATAAGCACTTCAGAGAGAGAGTTAAGCATTTAGTTTTCAGCCTTGAGGGGTGATAGGCTTCCAGGTTCATAAAATTACTAGCGCTCCGCTCGACAAGCACTGAGTTAATACACCCAGGTGCTTCTCTAGCAAATCTGGTTTTGTCCCCTTCCCTCTTTGGACCTAGTTTAAAACCCTCTCAATAAGCCCCACCAACTCATGTGCAAGAGTCCTTTTTCCCCTTTGAGACAGCTGAGCTCCATCCGTAGCCAGCAGGCCCCGTGCCGCATAAACCTCCTCATGATCAAAAAGCCCAAAATTCCACTGCTGGCACCAGCCTCTGAGCCACATATTCATCAGATGTGTTTTCCTGTTCCTTTCAATACACTTCCCTGTCACTGAAGGGATTAAGGAAAACACTACCTATGTTCCTGATCCCACAACCGGGGGGATCTGAAGTCCCTTTTGATTGCTTTTGGACTTCTCTCTGCAACCTCATCACTGCCAACCTACATAACCAATAGTGGGTAATAATCAGGGGGCTCTACTAGACCACAGAGTTTCCGGGCAATGACTCTAACCCAGGCCCCAGGGAGGCAACAGGCTTCCATGTGGGATGGGTCTGGTCAGCATACTGGGCCTTCTGTATCCCTGAGGAGGGAATCTCCTACAACAATTACTCTCCCTTTTTTTTTTTTCTTAACAGCAGTGGGGCTGGCCCACTCACCCCAGGCACCCCCTTGGATGGACTCTCACACCCTCATTAGCCTGGTCCTCAAGTTCTAGAGCCCCATATGTGTTGAGTAAGGGCAACTGGGAGAGGAGGGAGGCTGGGCAGGGATTACGCCAGCTGCCTCGAGCAGGGACCTGTTTCCATTCCACCCTGGCTCTTGGGTCCCCTCCAGTGACAAGAGGGACGGGATCCTCTCATAGGGGAGCCTCCAGCTGCTGCCCTTGCCTCAGGGATGGCAGGGTGTTGCTCCAATGATCTATCTCCTTCTCACACTCCTTGATACTCCTTAATATTTCCACCTCCTCTTTACACTCTGCCACCAGGCTGCTTCACCTAGTCGCACCGCACACAGGGATTGTCTCGATCACCCTCCACTGTAAGTGCCAGGCTGCAGCCCTCTCTGCAGCCAGAGACCTGGGTACCTGCGTGTTTGCGTGGGACCTCCTTCGGAGTCGCCACATTTCTTCTGACAATGGTTTTCTCTCGGGTGGCAACCATAGCTGACCCTGCCCGTGTGACCTACGGCCCAGACTGCAGCGCCACAGCCCCTGTGCCCCAGGCGGCTCAGGGCGCAAGGCCTCCCCCAGGGGCGGTCTCAGCGCGGGGGCGGCCGCGGCTCCGCCCACGCCTCGCCCGGGAGAGCTGCTGGCTGCGGCACGGCCGCTTCTGCTGCCCACGTGTCTGCCGGCCCCGGGAGCCTCTCGGACTGCCAAGGCCCACCGGCCTGCCGATCCCTGCAACCTCTGCCGACCTCTGCCGACCTCTGCCGACCTCTGCCGACCTCTGCCGAAGGACGGGCCGGCTGCAAAGGGGGGGTCTCGGTGGCTGTAGCAAGCTGGAAGGATGCTTGCTGCACCCTCCGTAGGGTTCTCCACGACGGGAGTGCGTTGAGCATCACTCAGATATTTTCTTGCAGGAACATCCAAATGGAAATCTTGGCCTCCTGCAAGAAACTGTAGGTAATAAAAAAAGGATTAGTCTTTGGGTACAATTCTGCCATGATTAATGTAGGTATAGTGAAAATGCCTTTTATCATGGTCCGTGGGGTTGCTAAGGTTGACACAAATGTACCCGAAAGTTAAATTTGGTCAGTTTTTTTCCTGGGTACTGCAATTTTTTGTCAGCTGCCTGCAGAGTTACTGTTTAGCTCTGGTCACCAGAGGGACAGGCAAAACAAGCTGAGCAATAATAGAGGCGTTTGTGCCATTTCAACCACGCCTGCGTTGCTTTGTGAGTGACAAGTGGCAGGAAGCCAACTTTTAAGCAAGTGTTTGGAAAGAAGGGGCAAGTTCATTGTACTCCTGTTCAAAGCATGCCCACGGGTAACAAAAATGGAACAATTCTCCGCTGCTGAAAGGCTGAGAGGGGACATGATCTCCTTTCTGAATACAGCATGGAGCTTAACACTGGAAAGGAAGAAGAGCTGCTTAACATAAAGACAATATTGGCATGAGAGTGAAACAAAAAGAATAAAATATTCATTAATAAATGGAATGGGAAATTGGAAGGTTTTAACCATTACAGGAGTAAAGTTATGGAGACATCTTTAGATTCAGGTCCACATATCAGCAGAGTCTCATTTCCTGGAGATGACCCTGCAGTATTTACCTGAGTTCTTTCATTCCTCTGTTCGAAAATAAAATGAAAAAATGACTCATAGAAATGCTCTGTTGACACGGTGTCAGTCCCAGGAGCCTGCCATGTTCTGCAGAGAACTAACTATAGCTCTGCACTTACCCACCTGGAGTTTACTGTTTACTGTTGCACATTTGCTCTTTTTTTTTCTTTACTTACATTCCTATGTGCAATATCTTTCAAAGATTAAATAAATTACTATTCAAAAGGCAACATTGCAATTCTATTTATACTCCCAGGTTTTTCCCTGAAACTCAGTACTACAATGTAGTTTCTAAAAATGAAAGAATTTGCTTTTCTGTAAAATATGTTAATATAGAAAGGCTTCTGAAGGATAAGGGTCTTGAAAGGCTCTGTAATGTCCTATTATTACCTAGTCCATAAAAAGCATACCACAGTAGCTTACCTTGCTGACAGTGCCTACAACTATCTGTTATTTGGACTTTAGGACATACAGAGGGGAATAAATTAAACTATCAGTCATTTCATAAAAAGGTTCTAGGGAAAGCTTAAGCTTCACCCGTGAATTTCCCTGAAGCATGGTCATTTGTGTACATATATGAAAAAAAATGCACTTTTACAATGTTGGGTCATTACATAGAACAGTTTTCCCCTAAATAAATATTCAGTAAAAGAGCACATTCCTACCTTTGCTTTTTTTTTTTTTAAATCTTGCAGTATTATCTTAGTTACTCTTCTTCATGCCCTGTGAATTATTACTTGACTGAAGGGCCATTGTGTGGGTATTTCAGCTGGGGATCTTAAAAAGTTCAGTGTCTTGCCACTGTATTGCTGGATGGGTCTGCTTCAGTGAGCACACAAGTGCAGAGCACGATTTGTCCCATCAGTGGGTGTTGCTGGATTTATTAGACCAATACCCTTCTAGCTGCATCTCTAGGGGCTAGAGGGGTATAAGGGGGGTGGACTACAGAGAGAAGTAGCAGTCTCAGCCCTCCCATATATTGCCAATATATTCCCCTCTACCAGTCAACAAACATAATATCACTTACAAACTTTAATCACTGGGGATTTTTTTCTGTAATGAACTATCTTTTAAAAAAAAAATAGGCTCACACACGTACACACATATATACTGATATTAATCAGGCAAGATATTGCATATGCTCCGAGCCATGGAAACTGCTTAGTCTCCAAAGACAGTTACAGACGTTGTAATCATTATTAAAGAAAAATAATAATTAAAGAGAAAAAAAAAAAACAAAACAAAACAAGAAGAACCTCAAACTGTCAGACCTTTGGAAAGAGGTTTATGAAGATTTCTGGAGGCAATGGGGACCACTGCTTCCGCAGTGTGCCCATCAGAGGAAACCCACAGAGCATGATGCTCCACCAAGTAGGTTACTCTGTGCCATGCTCATGTGGCAGTGAATGGCAGCAAGGGACAACAGCCAGATACACAAACCATTATTCCACTGAATTTCAGCTGCTCTTTTGCTTTGAAACAAAGACTGTCAACATACATTTAGAAATCTTTTCTGCTGCCTTTTCTCAGCAGGTTATAGCAAGATGCAGCTCCAGGTGGATCCTCTTTAGTCTGTATTTAGTATACAAGAGCTTTGCACTGCAGACAGGTGCCCACACGTACTTGAGGCTCAGAGAGGTGCCTCGGAGGCAGAGAACAAACTGGGGAAAAAAATTCACCCCTTTTCAATCCTCTTACCATGCCTTTATTTGCTTTTCAAGAAAACTGCACACTGCCATAAGTTAAGGCGTGAGTAACTTCTCCATTTCCTCATTTTTATAGAATAGTCATTCTATAAGTATGGTTTGATGCACACCCTACACACAGGTTTCATATTTTGCACCTTTTAAATTAAAAGCATTTCTTCAATCATTTTATTTTAGAGTGCAGTTTACCTTTTCTGCCATTGTAAGGTTATTGAAATTTGGAGGAGGAAAAGCAGCAACCATGAGATCCTGAGGTGAGTGGGTGAGCTAAACCATGGGAAGAGCCTGTAACAAGATATTACAACAGGGATAAGCATCAGACAGTTGTATCATCCCTGAGAAGTCAGTGACAGCAGAGAAATGACAGAACAAATTAGGTTCTATACATTAAAATGTAAAGAAACTCTGACTAAGCATCTTGAATGTCTCATGAAATAAGAGGTCACTAGGAGATTGCTCTTGCTTGTGTCAACAGAACCTTTTCAAAAACAAGAGCCTGTCTTGTGCTGGTACAATGATATATCCCACTGTTACTAACTTCCACATTTTTGCATTGCATCTCTGTCAAACATTGAGCACAGCATCTTTACTCATTACTGTATAAATCTACTGTAGCAACCTGATAGTCATAAAATTGTCAATGTGTATTTATGGAGTAGGTATATTTTATCAGGGCTTTTTCTCCCACACCTTTTAGCAGTAGTAGACTGATACCTATTGAAATTCAGAAACATTTTGTATAAATATATGTTTATTTTGTTGTTATTTAAATATATGAGGCTGTATTATATGTGTGAGTCCTGATACTTACATGCAAATTTCTTTTAAAAGGATGACTAAGCCAATTTAAACTGCATGTAAAGAAAACATTTCTTTACTGAGACTCGTATGCCAAATTTCAGCCAGAGAGAATTCTAATACAGAACCCTTAGACTTCCAAACCCCTCAGAAACAATATTCATAATGGAAATTTTGACAGCACCTTCAGTACAGCAGTGAAAATAACACCACCATAATGAAAAAGAAATGATGATAAACAGAATATATTATAAAGTAGGGTCTAACAAATTCATAGCCTTTACTTCTGTAAGCAAGCTGGCAACAGGCAGTGAAATACAAAACAAGACTTAGCTTTTAAATAAGAACAGCCTGAACAACAAAGGGCTTCTGTAAAATAGATTAAGAAAATATAATATCATCCTTGCTGCATAAAGTACTATTTTCATTAGAAACCATAATTCACAAATTAACACTAAGAGCACTTAGAAGTGAAGAGGTGAAAAATGTGGGTATCTGTCATTTTGGTAGCCTATTTTCTTCAAAAGACATTACGTTTCCCAGGCAGGTTTGTTAATGCCTTTTGTTTAAATTTTCATACGTGAGCTTTTGAGTCTGACTCCTGTGAAGAGAAACAGCGCCTGGGAGCTCCTTCTGAAGCTGCTCAGAGATGCAACCCATGGTACAAAGGGGTGACAGCTGCTGGTGGATGCTTTGCCCTCCTTCCCACAACATTCTGGTGGCCGCTCCACCTCAGAAGATGCATACATATCTACAGACATACATACAGGCTACTTGGGGGCCTGGCCCATAGTACAATTTGCAAAACAAATACTGGGAATGATCCTCTTTCCATCTTTTCTAACCATGTTTCTTCTTTACAGCTTCCGAAGACAAGAGCAGAGGACTGCTTCCAGCAGTGGTATGTTGCGGGGCCGGGGAATGAGATCTTCCCTTGCCTAGCGTGACAGCAGAGTGACATCTCCATATGGAGGCAAGTGGAAACATTCCCATAGAAACAAATGTGGCTTTTAATCAATTTTTTTGTGTGTGAATGCAACTATTAGGCTACACAATGAACCTGCCTGTGTAAATAATGTGTTAACATGGTATCAGCTGTTCTTCTATTAGTGTCAAAAACTGTATTTAGTGAAAACATGCATCTACAATGGAATTTAAATTTCATTAAAATGTAAAAAGTAAGAGATATAACACAGACACTTCTTGGTTTCCATATTTAATCCAATGTAATGCAGTATTTAAAAAATAAAATAGAAGGCAGATATGTCAGAACAATTTCGCTCTACCTTTCTACCTGGCATGTTCTATGTAAATCAGATACTCCTGAGTTGCAATGTATTTCATTTTCCTTTTGAGACAAATACCAATATTAAATCAGTAGCAATATATATTGTTTCAGCTCTCTCACATAATTTCACTGCAAAACATTGCCCTTTGTTGGCTAATGTGAGCTGAGTTCTTTAAAGGAAATAAATCAGTAACATCCTATGTAATTTTGAAATGATATTTGCAACAAATGTGGGTCCTTACACAGGCACATTTAGATACACAGAAAGGTCTATTCATGCGTATCTATTACTGTCCCCCATTCAATCCCCCTTTCAAGAGGCCTAGCTGTAATTCATCTGCTCTGCACAAACCTCTTGCTTTTTCAAGGTTAGTATGAACAGAGAAATTAACCCTGCTTCTTTGCTAGTTTAGCTTGTGTCTCTCTGAGTATCACTCCTTTCAGGATCCGACCCAGCAGGTATTCTTTTCATACCCAACACAGTGACATAATATGTGGGGAGCTACTTACTGTGTCACCTCACCTCCCAATGAGTATATGAGGATAGCAATTACGTGGTAAAAACAACAAAAATGAAATTACTTTATCCTGTGCATTATATGATTTGTCACACTGTAAAAGATTAAATTAGATGGCAGGTTGTTTTCCTCTGTATCTGTCAAAATTGGGCCTTAAGTCTTGACAGAGGTTTTGGAACACTGCATCCAAAAAAAAAAAATGAATACAAGTGGTTAATTACATCTTGGCTTTCTGCTAAGGAAGGATGCTATTTCATGTTCTTTACCTGGAAAATCCTTTGCACATGTATCCTGTGCACACTAGTTAGAAAATGGGATGCATAATGTAAAGTGAGAAATTTTACCAATCATTCTTTTTAGTTTGAAGAATAACATTCACTCTTCACTTCAGGGCAGTCTATCTAGTATCTCAATTTCTGTAATGCCTCTCTCGGTCGTGTTGGCAATATATGTAGTAACCAGAGACGCTATCTTTAATCTCTCTAGTAATTTACTCCAGAGGAGTGTCCCGTGTGCACTCACAACTCTGCCCTTCAGATTATCTGAATTTCATGCATGCCCCATAATATGTGGAATATCTATGCACTTGTCCCCCAGCCTGTAAGTCTTTGTAACCTTGGTGAGGTGCTTCTAGCACTTCAAAGTGCTGCATCATCTCCCCTACCCATGGATTTAAATAAAATCACCTGCATTGCTATTTTTGGCCAAGACATGACAGCACAGAGGATGAGACACAGGGACAGTGATGCTGGGCCAAGGTCACATCCAGACTCCTGGGGAGCACAGCCAGCCAGGGGATAGCAATGAGCACCTGCCCCTTGGGTTCAGCCCCTCTGGCTGCTTGCACAGGGTTGGTATCTCCTCCTCTGCCCATGGCACTGGGACAAGGTTGGACCAAGCAGCAACGTCTGCAGCGATCTTACAACAAAGCAGATGATAATCAGCAAAAACTGGGCCTCTAAATATCACTTTACCTGCTAATCTACTCAGCAGCTGACAAATGCATTGTCCATTCATTAGGGTGTACCTGGGAAAAAACACGCTGTTCTATTTTGGTTGCTGACAATTTCCTTTGGCATTAACCACATAAGCCACACATTAGGTCCCATCACTAATCTTCTATTACCACGTAACACTTTCTGGCCTCAGATGACCTAACCTGGATGCCACACTTTGTTTGAATTAAAAGCTTTGTTCGCTGTAAGCACTGTGCACAACACCATCATGCTGTCATTCCATCAGTTTCCAGCTCTTTTCTGGGTAAAATCTTGTGGATATTTTCTGCTCAGCATGTTTAGGATGCATAAGTATTACAAATACCAAAACAGCTAGAAATTAACCCAAGTTCTCTTCACCATTAATTTCAGCTTCTTCAGTACTCTTCTCTGTGGCATTATCAATATATGCCTGCCTCCAGCAGAATGCTGTTCTTAACCCTCTGTCTTGTTGTATTACTCCTCCTGCTTCCTCTGTTGTGTCAAACACAAACTTGTTGTACCCTCCTCCAAAGTCATGTTGGACCCCCACCTCCGACCAGATCATACCGCTAAACTCCATTTTTAAAATGTTCATTTTTCAAGTTGGCATTTTCATGCTTTCTCCCATACTGTCACTCCCTCTTTGCAGGAGCTCCCCATAAACATAAGAAAAATAACTACTACTCCTCCTGAATGTCCCTCAAACCTCGCTTTTCTTGAAATGACTTTGTTTTTCATTGACTATGGGCATACTGCGATGTACTACATACCATGTTAATCAATATCACCTCATTGCTTTCTCATATTCACCCATTCTTTTTATTTATTTCTATATTCTTGCCTGTCTTACCCTGAGATTAGAAAATCATCTTTTAGTCCTGCATGTTCACCTTATTTAGATAGCTTCCCACCCCTATGATGAGACCTCATAGGTAATATAGTGACACTAAAAATAAAGAGTTATAGGTGTGTAAAGATGTCAGCGAATCGGAAGCTTTCTCCTAAAGGGAGCAGAGTGGAAATTTACTGGTGAACATTAAATCTGAACTGTTCTTTGATTTTAAAAAGATGATGCACCCAGACTTGAATGGAGACATACTGGTGAGCAGTATGTGGTTTCTCATTAAGTACAGAGATATATTTTGAGTTATAGCCATGTGTTGGCTCATCTTTTACAGGAGAAAAGTATAGATCCTCCATAGGATTTACCTCTAGGTAAATATGCCTGCCAGTCTCTGTGATATGAGCATTTCACAGTCTGCCCCCAACAAGGGGTCACACTTTAGTGCTTGTTTCTGCAAGCAGACAAGGAAGGAAATTCTGACAATGCTTTTTTCCCTCTTCTTCGGGACAGATGTTTTC
This sequence comes from Coracias cyanogaster, assembly GCA_033124195.1. NCBI lineage: Eukaryota > Metazoa > Chordata > Aves > Coraciiformes > Coraciidae > Coracias > Coracias cyanogaster. Next base: position 15,613 of record JAVSBS010000401.1, read on the forward strand.
CTGGTTCAATAGTACATATATATCATAGCATATGTGCTTGAATATGAAGAAATAAGTAATACAAGACTCCCCACCTTTTACTAGTCACTATGCAAACATTACAATGAGAAATTGTAGTTATTTTCCCATCTTACACTGTTCTTCATAATAAATAGTATGTAAGAGGTATGACAGGAGTCATAGGATGTAGCACTGTATTACTTTGTGGAGACAAAACTTTATATTATTGACTAAAATGCTCTTGAAATGGTGATGATACTACCTCTTTTTCTCTTAAGAACAAAAAAAGCAGTAAGGTCCAATATTTTTTAATACTTCTTTACATGTATGGAGGATGGTGTGCCAAAGAAAATCTTACAAACAAAACCTTCATCAGCCTGTCCTGGAGGCCAGCCAGGGACTAGATAATTTGGACTAGACCATGATGGGCTGAATGAATTAGTAGGAATGAGGTACTGCTTCCAGGCTTTGTAAAACTGCTATAGACAGTCTGTTCCTTTTAAAAATGTGTTTAATTTTTTTTTTCAGAGTAAAATCAAAGCCCAACATTTTTGCCTAGTTCATTTGAAGAGAAAGCCTTGAAAAGAAGGAGGAAAGAAACCATGTTTTGCCATAATGGTGCTATCCAATTCAATCATAATCTTATGGCACAAAGTGTACACCACTTAAGAATCTGCTTTTTAAGATCTGCCAGGATTTTTAGCCTCTTCTCAAACTACATGAAAGACCTCTTAAATGTATTGCCTTAGCACGCTGCAAATCTATTCATTTAGCAGTTGTATCAGATATATTTCTTTGTCAGCTACCCATTTAAGAAAGGATCATCTTAAAAGGCACTGACATAAATTGTTGTGCGGAGGATCGATTAGTTTAAAAGGTTTTTCCTTTTAACAGATCAGATAGCTATTATATCTCACCATTTGGTATACGGAATTTTCATTGAACAATTTCAGTATTTAATCACTTCTTTAAACACATATTCATTTCAAATGAATTCAGCCGGATTCCTTGATCATCAGTTACTCAAATGAATTTTACATGTGTGTGTTGTATTGAATGGATGTGACCAAATGGCCAGAAAAGTCTTCCAAACAAACTGGTTTAATTGGCTAGGAGAGGCTTTTGGTGCAAAGGTAGGCATTATTCAGCTGAAGAAAGTAAAAGTAGCTTTTACAAGGTAGATCATAAATTATCAAAATTTTGTTAAGCAGTAAGGAGTGTTCAGGTGAGCATTACATTATCTCCAACAGTCATGGCAGGGACAGTGTGTTAGATCTCATCCTTCCCAGTGTAAATTGCTAAATTAATTCCTACAGGTGTGTAAGAAATGCACACAAACTGTTGCTATTTACTGTTGTGAAACTCATACCTTTTGACAGATATGTAATTGCTATTGTTTCTTGAAATTAATTCATAAGAAAGTTGCTGAAAACAGCAATCTGGTAAATAACTTTAATTGCATTCTGAGGGCAAAATTCTGCCAATCATTATTCCCATTGGGTAACACTTTTGTCTGCAATTAGTCTATTGATTTTGTTGAAATTACTGTGGTACCTTTCACATTAGGTACCACAGAAGTAAATGGCAGAATGGAACTTCACCTTAGCACTGAAACGTGGCAAGGATGTTTCCTTTCTTGAGATCTTTCTAGTTTGCTTAGGCTGATGGACTCCATCCCCTGTCCTGGGCCACTACTGATTATCCTATAGCAGAAATCGGGCAGGTTGAATGGGGTAGTGCTGAGCATTTGTGCCAGTCATTTCATTTCCTTCCTATCTGGAGAGAGCCTAGCAGCTAGAACATGCGTCCTTCTCACATCCAGTGGCCATGATCCATTTCTTCTCTGGAAAATGAGCCTACAATGCCCATACAGTCATCCTGCTTTAATATCAGCTTGGTTATTATAAATAGTGTATAACAGAAGCGTAAAGTTTCAGTGATAGACTTTGGTTATGCGATTCCTTCTGTATGAATCCCAACAATTTCTTTTTTTTCCTTGACCTGATAAAAAAAATGACAGCTCCACAAACTTCAGACTCACTGAGAATTAAATAAACTAACTGCAGTAGAACTATGATCTCATCAGCCTCCCACACATTTACTTTTGTGTGTACTCATTTATATTGCATGCCTAATTAATCGGGGGACTTGACAATTACAAAACTGAACTACCAACAGATTTTCTTATGTTCTTAAAGCTTTGGAAAAAGAAACAGAACTAAGAAGAAAGGATTATGAATCAGAAACTTACTGGAAGTGGTATAACCACAATCCTTCATATTTAGAAATCATCCAGCTATCTTTTCAAGCCCGTCAATGACTTTTCAGGCTAAGTCTCACAGCAAACCCAGATTTATACAACTGCGGAGGGATTTTTTTATTATTTATAGTTTGTTTTCTTGTGAAAGCCGTATACAGAGAAAAAAAAGGCATTTCCATCTTTATTACCTTTTTTAGCATACTTCCATAATTTCAATAGGAACAAGAAGATGTCACATTTCAGATGAGTTTATACAGATTCATGGAGTTTTGGAGGCAAGAACATCTCCATATGAATGGCATTTCAAAACCAAATTCAAACATTATGCTATAATTCCCTCTGAAGACTCTCTTTCACATACTACACATTGAATAATAACCTGAAAGGACTTCATGTTTCTAAAACTAAACTGTTGTGGTTTTTTTGGTTTTTTACTGTGATAACTATTTACAGAGAAGCTGTGCACTCCACATACAATACACTGACTTTCTGATTCCCCATGAACCTCTATTCTCTGCTAACCTATGCTCTTGCTCAAGCTCCTTGTTGGTAGATACAGATTCCTCTTTAATGTCTGTTCACACAATTGTGTGCTGGGGACAGAAGTTGTGTAACTCAATGAAGATTCATTTTTCAAAGCCACTGACCTCGCAGATGACAAAAGGGACAGTTGTGCCTAAAATTATTAGTTTCTTCACTCTTGAAAATTCACTTTTGTGTCTCTAATCTTTTTCATGTTCCATCATTATGTGCATACAATAGTATTTGTACCAAATCCACTTGGATAGTAGGAAGGAACCAGACTCCTTTCATGCTTTTCTTGCTATTTTCTGGACCCTCAGGACAGCCCTTCAGAAGTCAGCAGATATCCTGCATAGGAGACGTCTTTAAGAATCAAAGGAATTTGTTATTATATTCCTATGTTATATTCTGCTCTCCTCACAACCTAACTGTAGCTTGAACTACAAGGGAAGTAGAAGTTCTCCAAGAACAGAGCTTCTGCAAGAGCTCCTGGACTGCATAGGCATGCATGCCAAAAAAGGCACCTTGAAATATGCTGCCAAGTGGCTCTATGACTCCAGAAGATCAATGTGTCAGAAGTCACAAAGAGTAGATACATTTGTTCTGCATAGGTGAGATAGTCTGCCTGTCAAAACTGACAATGAATAGTCATTTCTGTCTGCTCTTTGTTCAGTGAGAATGGATTAATTCAAAACCAAAACAACCACAGAACTATCTGGTTTGTGACACCTTCAGTGGACATATTTTGCCTTTCCTTGCAGGTTTTCTGCCTCCCTCCTGCTGGATTTTTCTAGAATTGGTAGAATTTTGTATTTTAGTTGTATTTCAAGTTGTTCTTGGGAGGGAACTGCAGAGGGAAGTTTGTTGTTTCTAAGTCTTGCTTGGTCTCCAGGAATTCTTGGAATAGGTGCATACTTCCAGTGCACTCAGCAAAGGATGGCTGCTCCCTCACATTGAGAACTGTACAGTGCATTCAGGAAACCCCACACCTTACATCGATCACCTTACTGCCACATTGCTGGGTAGACTCTACTCTTATGCATCTACTTCAGGCAAATATGCATTCAGATAAGCAGCATAGATATTACATTTGTTGGATTTTTCTGGATAGCCTCAATTTTCTCACTAGTTTCAGAATATTTTTATTATACATCACTACTAGGTGATATTTCTTCATGTTGCTTCTGGGATTATATTGTTTCTTGCACCCCAGCTGGTATTAAATGATTAGAGAGTAAGTATTTTCAAATAGTTTCTCCAAATATTTAGCAACATTTTTTTCTACATTGTACTTATTACCTATGTCATTTACTACATTATTTTTGTCAGTCATCACTCCTTTTTTTTGCCTTTCATGTTACTTTATGGAATACTTATACTCAACACATGTGGCTGTCAGTTTGTCTAGCTCTTGACTGAACACCCTACCCATGACGACAGAAACCAGTATGATAAAATATTTTCCAAACATACCCTTTCTGGCTTCCTCTTGAAAAAAAAAAAAAGGAAAGAATTTAAAGAAATATATCAGGAAAATGGAGTAAATGAACTTGTGCAAAAAAAACCCCGAACTCATGACTGGAGACATTTGTATCAGACTACTGGGGCTTTAGTTATGTACCCAGACAAAGTACATGGCCTAATAAAGCAGATAAAGCCGTGATATTTTGAATTAGTTCACTCAGGTAACAATTTTTATTGGCATGTGCAATGAGTTACGTGGTGTTTCTTAGGTACTGATGTTGAACAAGCACTTTTGCGTACATAAGCAAGATGCTTTTGCAAAATGGACTCATGACACGCACTGGGATTTGAGCACGCAGCAGGAGAGTTTCATCTCTAACCACACTAGACCTGCATTGTGGGACAGTTTTCCAAAATGTGCATTAGTATTATGTCCTAGCTCCTCTCTGTCTACAAGCCAAAAGTAGGTGATTGTTCCCAACTACACAGAAGGAAGAATCTTTTGAATAATCAAAGGAGATTTGTGATTACCTAGTATTTCAGAGTAGTTTCTAACCTGGGGATAGCGCTAAGTGCCTCTCAGGAAATGGTGTCATACTGTAATACACAGGCAAGGAAAAGATTCATACCTGTTTTTAAATATATATAAGAACAACTGTGGATAAAATAAGAATTCAAACATTTCATGTATTATGCTTGAGGGCATTCAAGCTCCTAGCTGATGGGTATAATGAACCTTCTCATTTAGCTATTATATTGTTGTGTTGTATGGGGTATTTCCAGCTTTCTCTGAAGCATCTGGTATGGGTTATTGTCAAAACTCTACTTTGAGCATCACTTTGGCTTAACATAATAATTTCTATGCTCCTGAAACTGGGACATTCTAATTATCTTTCAACATTACAGTACTGTGCTACTTAAACCACTTTAATCTATGATAATAACAGAATAGAATCATAAGCCAAAAGACTGTTTACAAGTTGACACAAGTGACCTAATCTTTGCAAAGACCCATAGTGGAAAAAGTGTGAAAAATATACTTCACAAAAGCATCCTTGGCAGAAGAAGTGAATTCAGTGAAAAGGTTTGATACATTTTAACGAAAGCCTGAACTGGGTGACAGCACTCTAAGAAGTGTATTTTGTACCAGAAGAGTGGCCAGAAAAGATCTTGGAAAATATAGTTCATATCTGCCATGTTACTGAACTCAGTTTAAAATAGCAAATATAATAAACAGAGAAATGGCAAACACCTAAAACACCTAAACACAACCAACCAACCTCTGCAAGATTCTTCATGGCTTTATCCCCTTGTATATGACCTTTGATTTGAATGTATATCAATATTCTTCCAGCAGTTGTATAGGTCCATTAGCCAAATGCTATTCTTCATAACAAAACCATTATAAATATATGGCCACAAAGTGCTTTTGGCCTGATTCCAGCTGATCCCATATCTCAGCAAGCCATTTCAAGACATGGAAAAGAGAAAGAAAAAGGGAATTTTTTTTAGCATGTCATATCTCCAAATCTAATAATGTATAGTGGAACAGATCGCACAGATTTCTGCATTGTCCAGAAGTTATAAGTTAAACCCGGAAGAGACTGTTTAATGAAGTACGAGGGCTACCTGGCTTCAGCACAATATCATGTTCACCTCAATACTGCTGTCTCAACATTATTTAGTTTTCTCTGTGGAAAGCAAAGTAAGATTTGAATTTCCATACTCAGAGAAGAAATGCCAGGTAATATTGCAAACTACAGGAAGACAAATAGAAATAATTACTTATAAAGACTTACAATGAATATTATTTTATTTTTATTTTAAGTCAGAGAAGTGAGAAAAATTACTGTCACATCACCCTGAAGTGAACTATTCTTACAGCAGCGTTAAAGCAAACCCGACACAGTTCGCCAATACTTTGAGAATTGATCTTTCGTAGCAAAATAAGAGAGAGCTGTCTCAGGCAGCATCTGTTATGGCGCAAGCATAACTTAAATGCTGGAAGGAGAAACATTAATGTGCGTAAAGCAAAAGGCCAAGGCCACATTTTCTTTACTATCATTCCCCAGATTTACTTTTGTGCCTTGGTTCAGATTCCTTAATTTTTACTTTGTCTCAACTTCCACATCTATAAGGCATAATTTGCCTTGTATATCTATCCAGTCTAATTCATTTTCAGTGAGCACCCAGGGTATACAGAGAAGAGTACTATCAGCAGAAGCCTTTTCCATCTAGCTGATATTGTTATGTCACTCACTACTGAATTTTTTTCTGATTTCCATAGGAATTGCATACAGTAGAGCTGTTGAGCAAGCCTTCTCAGAAGCTGATCTGCAAAACAACATGAGCTTCTGCACACAGCAAGCAGCAGCTGACCACTTCTGGTGGCCTAATGGCAGCAAGCCTGTTGGGTGTGAAAACTCTCTGCTACTTTAAAAGAAATCTGACAATCAGATTCAGTCTAGGGAAAACATTTATTTTCACTTGTTAGCTAACATATGTTAACATTCTAACATAAGCAGAATGTAATTCTAATTGCAGACTTGTTAAAGTAAAATAGATTTATATAGGGTTGGTTTGATTTTTTTTCTTAGAACATGTGGTACAATGAAAAATCAAGAAATTCTAGTAATGTTAATGGGATCATGAACAATCAGCTGATCAATAGTTGGGATTTTCCCTACCCTGAGGGTGTCAGATGTACTATGGAATAAGGAGAAAACTGCTAGCAACATGCAAAAGTTCCTGACAGCGTATAGACAGCAAATAATATAATAATAAACAGATATAAACAAACAATTAAAAATACAAGGAGATTAAAAATCAGTCATCCCTATATTTAATGCCACAAAAATAAGACTTTTAAAAATTGAGAACCTGGAAAGGTCTTGTCTTTCAAATTGCCTGAAAACTCCCTAATTCCTTTTCTTTTCCCCTATTTGTTCTCCCTTCCCTGAAAAAAAAGCTGAAAAAAGACCAATACACATACAAAAAATAAATAAATAAATAAATAAAACCGAATGGAGTAGATGAAAAAAATACCTCAAGGGATTGAATTTATCTTATATTTGGAGCAAAGCACAAATTCCACGATTCAGCTCAGCAACAAAATATAGGTATCAGTGAGGGCTTAGCTAGCTTCATCCAAGACAAAGACACTTTAGCCAGAGGTCTCAGAATAATGAGAGATTCCACAAAAACAGTCACTGGAAGTATACAAATATTTGGGCCTGTAGTAAAAGGGACTTTGTATACATGTATGACAAGAAATCCAATGAATAAACAAATTACGTATAAACACTGGAAAAGCCCTCAGCTCTGCAGAAGAAGTTCTGAAGCAATTTATGGCTGCAAAAACATTTAGAGAACAGGAGAGATTCAGTGCCAAGTTGCCTTTCCCTGTCCCAGTTTGAAGGGTAGTTTGGCACTGGAAAAACAAAGCTCATATGGGGTTAATCACACCCAGAGGCTACAGGTCAGCTGTCAGCTTGACCACAGGTCAACACTGTGGCAAAACAAAGTCACATAAGCCCTATCTGGAGAGTCAATGCAGCAAGAAATTCCCTGATACAGGCCCTCTTCTGGCCCAAGCGTTATGGTACTGGGCTTTATGCAACATCGAATTATAGAATGTTTTGGGTTGGAAGGGACCTTCCAAGGTCATCTAGTCCAAATCCTCTGCAGTCAGAAGAGACATCTCTAACCAGATCAAGGTGCTCGGAGCCCCATTAAGCCTGGCCTTGAACGTCACCAGGGATGGGGCCTCCACCACCTCTCTGCAACCTGTTCCAGTGTCTCACCACCCTCATAGTAAAGAACTTCTTCCTAATACCTAATCTATATCTACCTTTCTGTAGTTTAAAAAAATAGACATGTCCTTTTCAAAGCTGTGTTCCAGCAAACCAAATACTGCAGCAGAAAAAAAAAAAATCAGGTGTGCTGGCATAAGGACTCCAAACTGCTGAGCACCAAATCCCCAAGTGCTGAGAAAAAATGTCGGAGTTTCAGGTAAAAGCCTATTTTGACTGTGTGATCTGTTCAGTTATGGTTATCTCAGTGAGGCACTGACATATGAGGGAGCTAGGAAAAGAACGTTCTTCCATTTCAGTTCATTTTGAAATTTTTAATTTGGCTTTAAAGATTTCTCATCAATAGTATATTCCTTAATTTTTCCACCAAAGCTGTCAGATAGCTCTAAACCAATCCAGATGACATCTACTGTCTCCAGTTAATGAAAAAGGTGAAATAAGAAAGTTCTATTTCAAATAAAGCGAATAGGAAAGCTCTGTTGCAAGTAAACCAAATACACAAAACTCAAGCAAGCTGAATACATTCTTAACAGTTCTGAGAATCACCTATTTTAAAGAAAAGGGTACATTTTAAAAAAAAAACATTTCAATCATATTAAAAATAAAAATACAATGCCTTGGAGTCCAAGTCCCATGCTCCATTGTGACATTAGGTACATTGGGAAATTGTATTCACGACCATAAGTTCAGCTATGGTGACTCAACCATATTGCACTGAATGAGTGGGCCCTTACGCCAGCTGAAGATAAGGCTCAGTTCAAGAGACATTTATTTTTTTACTTTAGAAACTCATGAAAACTTGATACTTGGATTGAGACACTCATCTTCAGAAACAGTTCGTTCTTTTCAAATCTGCAAATAGTTATTTGGGTACCGTGTACCTTCTGGTCCTTCATACTTAATGGCCACAATACTTGCATTGTACAGTTGTCATGGAACATAACACAGCCTTCTGACCTTTGAATCACCACTAGAAGCCACCAGGAACAATCTATATGCCAATCTTTGTTCCCTGAGGAGGCTCAGACACAATTTTTTTGTAGCCTTTCCTTTTAAAATGTCCAGACATGCTTTGTATCAAAATAGAAAATAATATACTTGTGAAGTACTTACCATTGATTACAAATATCTGTTGCAAAATTAAGTTGGTGGAAGGTTCTTTTATGCCCAGAAACTTTAAAGAATTGCCAAAAGCTGAAATCTGTCAAATATTTTAAGTAGGTTTATAACAGAATACTGTACTTTGGCTTTAGCATATCATGAGTATAAAGCTAAACTGACAGAATTAAAGCTATTCATGCTGGAAAAACCCACAGTGTAGTTATCAGACTCCAGGAATAATATGCATAATGAAAGAAGTCTTATGATCAGAAGGGAATTAAAGAAAAAAGTTTGAGGAAAAACTCATTAAAAGACTGATCCTCAATGTTGATATGTTATTAGCACATGTGGGTGCTATGCACCTTTCCAGACCAAAGCCTAAAAGCATTAGACGCTTCAAACGCCTTTTGTAATCAGATAAGGGTATTCTGTATGTTTCTATTATGTATGAACCACTTACTTTATGCAGGATTTTGACAGTGGGTAGTGTTATTAATTATTTTTAATAATTAGCCTTATTTTTTAAGCCTTTAAAATTGCTTTTGTACCATTTGCAAAGGGTTCCGTCTTTTTTTAGTATTTCTCCTCCCATCCACCTACCAAACCACTTTTAATCCATTTGTTCTAAAGCAATGTAGCAATACCTTCTGTTTATATGAACAAGCAGGGCGCTCTCTCAAGTGTCTTGAGCTCTTGTACAGACTCCACATCTTATTCACAGAGTACCTGGAAAAGTGAGATGGGCATTGATCCGTGTACATTCAGTATTACACACTGCTTGCAGGATGCCTTTCAAATTAGGGGACCAGGAGATGGTCCCCATGGGGCCATGATTTCAGACAGCACTGCATATGAGCATGAGAATAAAGTAGTTAGAAGAGCCAAAATGTCACTGTGCTCTGCATATTTTATGTGGTTTAATTGTATTATATTGATTTGAGTCCATTATAGCCTGGTTTGTTACTCTAATAAATTACATTGTTCTTTGAAACAATGATGGCTTAAGATAGAAATATTATATTAAATCTTAAATCTGACTGGCATGCTTCAAATTTGATATTTACCAGTTCCTATGGAAAAAGTAATCCTTGAAAGGTTTTCACTCTTTGAATAAAATCTCTAAATAAGAACCTAGAAGTTTAAAAATGGTTCCCAAGCATTGGTTAGACTGGGAGGTGAACAGCAGAGGAAACAGCCATTTTTCAGGCTGGGATTTACAAACAGGACATGTAAGCAAAAGAAAAGGAGTAATTTCTCATTTAGATATGAGGAACAGAAAAGTTTTAGCTTCTAAACCGCAAATAAAGCTTTATTGTAATAATTGATCTCCAGTGCAAATGCCTTTTTTTTATATATCTTAAGTTGGTGCTTTGGAAGACTTAAGTAGTGAAAGAAAAACAACTTTCCAAAAACATATCTCTATTAAATGTATAATTTATTATTGATTGTATGCTTTATGTGGCAATTCGTATTAAATCTGAAGCTATAAGACTTTGCATAAGACAGCATATAAAGATGAATTATTTTTATTACTGGGATTGATTTTTTTTGAAAATACAACCAAAAGTGAACATTTTCAAAGTAAATACCAAGACAAGACTGAGAAATTAATTTTTTAGAAAACTTGCTAGGCACCATACATTCCACATGTTCTATGTGTCTTTCTGGAAGCACAAACTTTTTTTAGGTGAAGTAAAAGGAAAATGGGGTATTGCTGGAAAGGAGAACAGTGTAAACAGGAGTTCAGAGTAGATTAAAAAAAGAAATTTAGTGACGTCCTATGTACTGATAACGAAGGTGGGTCATCAAAATGAGTGCCTTATCTTTTAAACACTATGAGACTCCTCTTGGATGAGCAGCATCAGGTAGATGCATGTTGAGAGGCAAAGTACTGCATTGCACTAATTTGCTCTGTCAGAAATTCCCACCATAGCACTGACGTGATATTCTTGTGAGATTTAGCTCCTGGGATTCAGCAAGTCTGGAGATGGATCCCTGCAGAAGTCAGTGTTCAGTGACAGAAGAGGAAGCTGAATAAGGACAGTCTCTCTCTACAGCCTAGATAAATTATTGAATGTTACTCTCAGATGTGAAGAATTTTAAACTTTATGTAAACATATTCAATAGTTGAACTTCATTTAAAATACTCAGACACCTCTTTTAAAAGTACCGTAAAAAGTTGTAACTAAATGAAATGGAATTTTGCAATTGTGTTCAAACCTGTTCCTTTTTTGGTGCTTAGTTTGAAAATATATCTATAATCTACTTCATTAACTACTTATCTTACCTTCTGATGAGTCTGACAAATATACATATCACCTAAGAGCTGGTGTAAAAGCAAGTCTGAGTTGGACAAAGTGGGACTGGATTACTTGCTCCAAGCGCCTCCTCTTTAAACAGAAGATAAGAGGAGCTGATATCCATAGTCCCTCCCAGTCCCTCTCCACAGCTTGGTTTGCAGACAACTTAGAGTTTGGTGGCTTGGGCCATTTCTGAAATTACCACTGGGACTGACATTAGAGAATTGGTCATTCATCATATTTGACACCGGGGCTATTTCAGAAAGTACTGCTTTGGCACATTCAGGAATAATTATATCAAAGTTGGTGCTGTGCATTGCTTCAGAGGGAGGTCATGAAGACAATAATAATGCATCACATTTTTTTTCTCTATTGTAATGCTACCTATGTCTTATATATGTCTCTTACTTTCCGTCTGTAACCTTCCAGTGCTGTGTTCCAGGGCTGTTTACCTTCAGAGAGAGCCTGCATGCAGGTATCAGTCAAATAGCGGAGAAAAGCAGAGAGAAATACAGAGGAAAACAGAAAGAAACAAACAAACAAAAAAAAATTTGGAAAAAAAAAAGTAGCATTCTTATACAAAATAATATATGTTAAATACATTCAAAGGAATTCACAACAAAAGTCACTGTGACTTGCACAAATCTAAAACTTATAGAACAATATGCAGACTACCACTATGCGTTCAAAACAACATATTATGTTTCATTTATAAAGGCATATTTCACAGTCACAGAAATAGACACTACAAAACAACCTGATTTACACAAAGTAGAATATACACAAGCCAAATTATAAATATAAACCAGAATATTTTAAATGCAATTGAAAGGCCTATCTGTATAGCTTTTATACTAATAGCAAAATTGTACTTCCAGAAGGCGTAAGATTGGCTCATAATGGCCTAAACCCACCAATGTTACTTACCTTGGCATAGTCTGACATCAGCCTTATGAATAATTCTATGGATGTCAGGAAAAATGCAGCTGTTCAAATGGTAAGCCACGCCTGAGCATTTGATTAGCCTGAAAACAGTGACTTAAAAAAACAGGAGTTCTCACAACTGACTTCTGATGTTAAACCTTTACGATCACAGAGATATCTTTCCCAAGCTTTTCTTCACCGAAATTTAAAATCAGGATTTTTTTCCTTTTTCTTTCTTATCCCTTTTGAAAAACTGAATTTTTATCAGTAACCATAGCTCATAGGGAAGATGTAAGGGGAATATCAACTGAGACAAGATTTCCAATAAACAGGCAACAATCAACAACATGGAGTTTGCAAGAGATCCCTTCATTTACAGAGTACTGTCTTAAGGAGACACAAACTGTTCAGGACCACACGAATAACAATATTGTATCTTTTCATATTAGTCTTCAGTGAACTTCAAGCTCAATAAAACATATCTGTCTAGTTATATTATATCCTGTTCACAAAGACTGTTTACTTGACAAGACCTGCAGAATCAAGATGATTTCAGTCCTTGCATGTATGCAGGCCCTCTGTTTTAAGAGTCAGTGTGCATCGCACAGAGAACACCTTAAGCACAGTTAATTATGTCTACTGCTGCATGTCTCTGATAGCATAAAAATATACACCTGTTTATTAGGAAAGGCATTAGGACTTTGACCTACTGGCAGTTTACACTGAAATAAAAGGATCAAACAGCTCTCTAAATCAAAGATCAGTTTTTCTCATGTCAGGTATCAGCAACAATAAAAGGACTGGTTATTAGTTATATTTTTACTTTCTTTATAATGTTGATGAAAACAGGACATGAAAATAGTTCTACAACAAACCCCTAAGAAATATCCTTATGCATTCTATTTTTGCAGCTGTAGATAACACATTCAACATTTCATCATTACTGTCCTTGATTTCTTATAAACAAAGCACTCCCAGGAATTAAACTGCACACAAAAACCTAATGACTGGACTTGCTTTTACTGCACTGGCAGGAATGCTGTAAGATTTTGTAAAGGGTTTTTCTTACCCTACAGAGTTATGGCTGAACATACGCTAGTGCAACATAAACTTATTTTATAACATTTTAACAACCAAAATATTCTGTTACTGACATGGAAGCCACACAAAACGTCCCTAGAAAACACAGAGTAGCAGCTAATAATGAGGATAATTCTTGTTGTAGGCTCTGAAAGAGGAGTTGCAAAGGTACGGGTGTTAATGACAGCAGCAGGCAGAACCAGGAGCGGGAGGAAAAGTAGTGTCTGGGGATGAAGAGGGAGGCGGTGATACAGGAGTGCAGACAAGAATCGACCCTCCTCCAATATACACGCTCCTCCAGCACAGTAGAAATGAAAGCATTTTGTTTTAATATAAGAAAATTGCCAAAAAAATCCACATAGAGAAACTATGACAATCTGTTTGAGATCCTGGTGAGCACAATTTACTTTCCCAATTAGAAAATGTAGGAAGTCAGAATTATGACTATATCTGGACAAAACCCTCAAGTTTGAAGCTATGCAGTTAAGACCAACAGAACAGTCTCTGTATGACATCTCAATCAATGATTGAAAAACAAACTCATCCTTAAAAAGGCACTTCTAGACACTTCTTCCCTGTTTCTGGTGTCAGGAAGCAATCTATCTATCTAACTTGCTATCTGGCTCCACTGCTTCAAATCGACTGCAATTGTGTGCCTGCACCCATCTCTTTCTGACACTTTTAAGACCTTACATTACTTTGATAAAATGAAAGGTTTTTACTTTTTTTTTTTTTTTACCATTTCAGTGTGAAATTTGAGGTGAAATTCAAATATGTTCTCATTTTTTGAGACTTAACATATCTAGGTATCAGCTGTGGGATCCTGTCTGCTGGGTGGTCACCCTGAAGTACGTTACACAATAAATGTTCAGCATATGATGCTTGGCAGGGATCAGATTTCCAGCTGAAGTTACACATTCCAGAACTTGTGAGAACTGTATTAAACTAAATCAAATAAAACTGATTCAATTCTAGTATAAAACCCTCCTAACTGCTAAAACCCCACCTAAAATACTAAAAAATGTGCTGTGTAAAATTTTTCCTAAAACAAAAGTGATAATATGTTTTTTTCTGTGCTTAGCTACAAGCACAACCCAATGCAAGCCCCAGGTTTTAACTTTTGAAAATAAGCCATATCTTAAATGGAAACTCTGAGGAAAATGTTAATTAATACTTAGCAAAACAAGGAATCCCTTTTAGGCAAATTCTTTTTCTTCCCAACAGCTGTTAAGAAAGGCAAAGGAAAGTTTTTGGAACATAGAGGATAAAAAACTCCAACGCTTATACTACAGGTTTCCTTGTAATAAAAATGAAAGCTTTATGTTTGATGAGCACGATGTTTGATGAGCACAAGAAGCTTCCATTTCTATGTGGCATAATTCTTTTCAACTCTCATGTTAAACAAACAAAAGAGGGGAATTCTGGCATTAACTCTTCCAATAATTTACCATAACCCTTTTAACTCGTTGAAGAGGTACCAGCTATGGAACGAGTAACTTCGCTGAAACAGGAAGAAATGAATATTCACATATACTGAATAGAAATGGAGAATGTCATTTGGATGAAATGCTAATACTTTGATTAAGCATTGCTGTACACAAGAAGAAATTTTTACAGAGAGATTTGCTGGCTCACACATTTGCCCAGTTACCATAAAGCACCAGCAAAATTGCATCTGTAGCCTGGAATTACCCCGATTTACCCATGATATTACACTCACAAATTAGAATATAATTTAAGATTTCTTGCCCTTACACTAATTGAACTGACAAAGCTCTATCTAAATGCGTACAATCTAGTAACAGCATTTCAGTGGATGGGAAATACATTTGCTTGTTTTTCTTAAGAGACAAGAAGGGGGAAAAAGATATTTTGGGTTGGCTAAGCATCTATTCCTAACCCATAATAAGGTTGTTATCAACCAGAAAAGCCCATTAAGCTAGAAAATGAATACTGAAAGCTTTCTAATTAAACACTTTCCACTTACATGATACTGAAAGAATAGAGCAGGAGATGGTGGTAGTGATACTGTATTAGTCATTGTATCGCTCATATCATGATGTTTTAATCAGCTTTCAGGAGAGTGTACATGAATAGCCCAGGTGCTCAAGCTGTGCTGCAATTCGTAATTGGAAATATCTCTGGATAATAGGTGTCTCATGAGTTGTTTTCTCTTCCTGTCATATTTTTTAATGTTATGTGACTTATAATTGAGATTTTTATTAACTGTCATGGAATCGTTTTTTAAAACTTAAAGTCTGATTCTGCCAAGCTGCTCCATGCAGATTTGTCCTGGGCTGAGATGGAGTATCTCCATGGAATGGTATGGTTTGGATCCTGTCCCTCTGAAGCAGCTGGCAGGATTAGGGCTGCAAGGTTTTCATTGTTCGGGGGGCATATAATTTTCATATCTATCCACAAAGATCCCCAGAATGGGGTGTATACTGCTATTAAATTATTCTAATAGCAACAAAGGTAAACCAACAACAGCATTTCCCTTCATATATTCTCTGATATATGGATATCTCATATCACTTCACACCAAAATTTTATGTAGCAGACAACACAATGAGTTAGGAAGATTTCACTACATTGAAAGAGTAAGGCGGTATTGCAAAATGTTACTAACACAAAGCATAACTTTTGCCACATATAAGTTCATGATTTGACATACCTTGTTTGTGTAAAATATAGTAATGACTGTTGTCATTATGAGACTGCCAAGAAAGGGGAAGGATTTGGTGGCCAGCCTGATTTGAAAAAAGCTTGAGAAATGCAGAAATTAAATTTGGTCTAAGTGGAAGGTTAAAAATCATACTATACATGAAAACTGCTGGTATAAGGTAGATTCATAACAGAGTCACAGTGAAACCCATAATATTTCCATTTACATAATCTAATTGCTTCATACTTTTAATTAGGTATTTCCGCAGATCTGCACATACTGTTCATGGGCTTTACAAAGACACAGTACAAATCTTTACAACAAATAATCTTGATCAAAACACAAAAACAATGATTAGCTTTAATGTTCTCAAGTGTAAAGTGTTTCTAGTACATGATGTTCTATGTAATCCAGTCAAAAGTTTTTAAATTATGCAGTATCTAGGGTACTACAGGTATGCCAGTAATGACATGGATGTGAGAGCACTTACTGCAGTACTTTCACAGAGGTGAAGCAGATTAAGAAGCTGGATATAAATACAGTGTCAGTCTGTTAAATATATTAATTACAGTTCATTCTAAAGGGCTTAATGCTTTGTAAGAGAGCATCTCTACCAGAGGAGCACATGGCAGCCTGCACGCAAGAGACCAACCCTCCTGCAGCACAGTGGCCTATAAGGAGAGGATGATTTAGAGAAGTTCCCATTTTTTGAGGTTCTTCCAAATCCCTTTCCAAGGATGATTTCTGCCATTTTAGGAACATGACTGCACTCAGTGACTGTTTATTCTCTTGGCTTTCCCCCATGACCAGTGGTAATTCTCCAAGTACACATAGCAAGGATGACCAATAGCTCCTTTCTGAACACAGAAGAGGAAGTGAACTTGGCCACGGTAATTTTGGATTATGGTGATTGCTGAAAAGTATGTTTTAATTTTTGACGGTGGTTTGGTTTTGACCCAGAAGGAACAGTGACTCTCTGGCAGTGCTGCCCTGCAGAGAAGGATGTTTGCATTACCAGCCTTCCTTTGCTGGTTAACTACAGGGTGATATGTGAAAATGCAGTCCAGGTTTTAATTGCACTCTCCTTTGGAGGAGATGACTGCAAACTGTTGAATCCAAGCCTCATGGCTTCCTCACCCGGTTTTGCTGGCCTGGCTCCTTCGCTTCACTCCTTTCTCTGTTTGGTTACATACAGAGATACATCTAGTATTGCCTTATGCTGTGCAGTGGCAGAGGCTGCCCAAAAAATTATCCTCACTAGCCAAACAATTTCTGTGAGGCAATGTAGCTAATTCTTGTTCTAAATTCTATTATCATCACACCCAAGGTCACTCTCTCCATCCCTGTGGATCAATCTACAAGATGGGAACTAAAATATCTTGTGGTGGTCCAAAATTTTAGATTTAAATTGCAAATGTGCAAGGAAAGCACCATCTCAGTTCTTTAATTGTTGTTAAAATATAGAAACAAAAAATGTTTCCCTTAGATGCAAATTGTGCAGTGTTTGACAGTGCAAAAGCTTCCTTCCCTGGGAGTTTGGGAGCTTAGTTAACCATGCAACCATGTGGTCATTTATTCTAATTAATGGGAATACATTTGCATTTTCAGATATGTCAGCTTTTGCAAGCCCAGAAACAGCCCATGGTGGTTTTACATGAAGCACATAGATATGATGGTGGAGCACAGGACACGCTGGTCAATGCAGAACATTATAGTTACCCAGTGCTGGAGACGCCAGACCTCCTTGTGCTGATTGCAGATCAGCTCCATGTTTTAGGTACTGTAAGGACAGGCACTTTTGAGATGCATTGCATTTGTGTCATCTGGAGAATATAAGCGTATTACACACATGTGCACTACTCACCTGGCATACCAAGGAGCCTGGCAACCCTACAGCTCGCACCAGGAGAGCTCTGGGCTGGGCAGTGGCACCTCAGCAAAAATCACTCATTGCAGAGGCAAAATTTTTGTCTTTAGTGGTAATGAAATGAATGTGACTTTTTATTAGTTCATACAGAATCACAGAATCACAGAACGGTAGGGGTTGGAAGGGACCTCTGGAGATCATCTAGTCCAATACCTCTGCTCCAGCAGGTTCACCTAGAGCAGGTTCCACAGAAACGTGTCCAGGCAGATTTTGAAAGTCTCCAGAGAAGGAGACTCCGCAGACTCTCTGGGCAGCCTGGTCCAGGGCTCTGTCACCCTCACAGGAAAGGTTTTCCTTATATTTGTCACTCCAGTATTGAAAAAGGGCAAGAAGAAAGATCCAGCAAACTACAGACCAGTGGGCCTCACCTCCGTCCCTGGAAAAATGATGGAGTGGCTCATTCTGGAGGTCATCTCTAAGCACATGGAAGACAAGAAGGTTATCAGGAGT